>OU426983.1:121381296-121528432 GCA_911387785.2 Aelia acuminata | reverse complement strand
CAATAAACAAATTTGAGACTTATTAAAGCAGCTCCCTTGTAAGTATACAATAAAATTCTACATCCCCACTAGAATAGAATAGAATAGAATAATGTTTTATTACAAAAAAATATAAATTACAATTATAATTAAAATTTTAAACATTATTAGGGCTTGGTTCGCAGACCG
Source organism: Aelia acuminata (assembly GCA_911387785.2). Taxonomy (NCBI): domain Eukaryota; kingdom Metazoa; phylum Arthropoda; class Insecta; order Hemiptera; family Pentatomidae; genus Aelia; species Aelia acuminata. Next base: position 121,528,264 of record OU426983.1, on the reverse strand, counting down.
TTAGCCGGGAGTTGGCTAATAGATCAATCACTGTTCTTAGCTTAGAAAACATTTTAAACAAACATTTTAAGACCAAAAAGAGGGGGGCTTGATGTAATCTATTTTAAAACGGAAAATTACTATAATCTAAAATACAATTGGTTCTACACGTTAACACTATGTTTATATTTCGCTAATACCTACAGACATATTATCTATCAATAATCTATATTAAATAAACTAATCAATCGACTTATAACAGTATTAATACCATTAGTACAGACTTATAATCTATCTCATCAACATTTCCACAGAACGTAAATATTGATGACATATTAATGAAACAGAAACACAGCAGTTCATGGTTCATTCAATAATTAAATTCCTTAATAAGTTAAGATCTATAATTCCATCCAATTTTAAAGTATTTAATTAAACTCAAACAATTTTTACCGTTTAAATATAATAAATATAAAATTCTATTAATTCGTAATTATTTAATTGATTTTTATTAAAACAGTGTTTACCTATTTCAGATAATATTGTACAGAAGGCTATGAAGTGTGTATTTTCGATTTCTTTGTTATTGCATAATGAGAATATTGGGTTTCATCTTCCTTGTATATTTTATAATTTAAATCTAAAACTTCGCCTCTTGCTTTAAAAATCCTTTCAAAATCATTAAGGTTTTTAATACAAAATAAATAACTTCCTTTTAAATGATGAGATAACTGTTTGTACGATAAATGTTTTCTTGAATTATTCACATTTTTATTAAATTATTATAAAAGGATTAATGTAACTTATTTCTAAGCCGTAAAAATAAATCTTGTAGGCTATTTATCATTATTTATTATAATTTCTTGTTCTACATTGAATCTCCTTATCAACTTTTTTAAATCAGGTGCCCAAAATACATTATTTTTGAACACCTCTTTAGCAAAAAATGTATGTAATCTATTTTCATTCATGCTTAAAACATCTGTAATATATTCATGATGTAGCTTCAAAGTATAAAAGAAAAGTACATCACATACAAAGTACACTTAAATACAAATTTGTGGCAGTGAGTGTCGGATTCAAATTCACAACCTTTACTTTCTGAGATCAACATCAACGATAGTTAAAAAAATAAGAAGATTCACTCTTTTTGTTTTTCGGGTTTAATATTATTATTTATACCAGAAAATAATGGCACCCCCTTCTAATAATTCACGCTATCCTTGAAGGAAAATTACCATCGCATTTTCATTTGCAAATAGGCTACGAAAAGTATTGTGGTCGAAATCGATTCAGAGACAGAACAACGTAACCGAAGCTAATTTGTTTACCGTTCGGTTGTATTATGGATAAGACTGCTTCCTCTTAGCTTATTAATATTACACACCATCTCTACTGATGACTATTGTATCGATTGTTTCTGCTCGCTTTCCTTAATATCGATCCTGTCCAGTCGAATCTTCAGTAGGTAGGATTAAAATTATCATCGCCCCACGATTAAGAATATCGGGTCTTTTTTAGTTTATTACAGTTACTTGTTTCTAAAACAGTGTTTTCTTACCTTAATATTAAGTTAATACGAGCTTCACAAGTAAGCAAAAGTGATAGTGTAATATATAGTCTATTCTCCCTGTCAGTTATGGTTCTTGAAGAAATTTTTAATTTTTTCTCACAAACACTTTCTTGGTTCCATAGCCATTCGCCCAAGCATAAATAAACCAATACTCTACCTTAAAGAAAAAGAGCTGTTTAGAGGTCAATTTCTGGAAGCCCGCTGTAACTCTAAATTTCATCTTTCTTACAAAGAGCTACTAGACATTGATTTACTGAACAACCCGTACATGAAAGATGAGTACAAACTTTCCTTCATTATCAATATAATCAAAGCCAGGGGGGAGTTACTGAAGCTTAACTATGCGCCATGGGACAGCATGCGTAATCATAACTGCAGCCTATGCAATGCCAACCAGTTAGAAACAATTAGCCATTTTATTGGGAGTTGCACTATCTTAAGGGACTATAGGGCTAAGTGGTTTAATGCTTACACTCTAACGGACAAGGAGGTAATCTCGTATTTGGATGGTAAAGATTGGGCTTTGCTCAGCGGATATGTTAGAGAGGCATTTTCCTATCGGCTTTTTTTAACAGAGCAGTTCAACTTCCCATAAGATACCGCAAACGATTTTCGTAAATTATTAACTAAAATCCCACATAATATAATAAATATTATATACCGAATCCTCATACCACGACTACCTATAATAATAATATTCCACTTTTTACCTTTAAATATCCCTTTTAGTAACAACCATACGTTCTCCATATACTAAAGTTAACAATGAAGATAATCAAATATGTTCTGTTGGAAATATAGTTTATTGTGTATCTATTATTTGCAGTCTTGAACAATGAAGTTCTTTCTGAAATTGCTAATTCTTTTGTTATTTATGGCAATTGGAGGCTATTATTATTATTTTTATTTATTTTTTTCTGTACTACCATTATATTTATTTACTTATTTTATTTGTTTCTATTAAGAGGCGATTATTAATATTTTACTTTAAGTTACTATTAAATCAGAACTCCTGCGAACGGGTGTTTCCCACTGCAGTGGTATTTTGGTGAGATTTTCATTGTATTTTAATTTTGTTCTGTTTCTGTATATAAATAAACACATTTGTCTGTCTGTCTGTCTGTCTACTCTACCTTAATAAGTTACAATAGTCGAACCAAGTACTTTTATAACCGATTCTGGAGCTTTCTGCTCAACTTGCTTGCATCTAAATGGTGGAGATCTTCTTTGGTGAAATTTAAGTTCATAAATTGTCATCTTCTACATTTTCGCGTTTTATGCAATATTCCAGAACTTTAAAATGTCTTAAATACCCCCTCTTCTGATTTAAGAACACGAATCAGTTGTATCAAATTTTATTATTAACAAAAACTACTTCAAGGTTTTTTAAAATCTAGGTGGTAATAGGTAGATAACCCCCTTCATGTACAATTTTTTCTTTAAAAGTAGATACATGTTATTAAATAGCGTTATGATAACTCACATAGGAAAGTATTCTCAAGAGGTATTCTTCTAAATTTAAAACAAAATCTAAGTATCGTTCAAGGAATCAAGTATTCATTTCAATTTTGAAAAAATAACATTAACTTACCTAAGATTTAAATAGTCAGGATTTTCAGTAATAAATCTGCTGTGGGTGTTAACGTTTTTATCCGTAAGCATGTAGGTCATCGTTAGAGCTAAAATTAAAATTTTAAAGCATGTAAAATATATAAGTGTGGTTAGTACAAAGAAACACACTTTATGGAAATAGAATTTCCATATATGTTTTACATTTATTTCTGTTTTAAATGACTCAACAAGCTCAATAAATGTTTAACATTCGAATAAAAATTCTGAGATCTTTTCTGAAATATAACCCATTTCTAAATTATTTACGCAATTAACGTTAAATTTTTCCAGGTACTGTTCTACAATTGAACACTTCATATATTTAAACTAGCATTCCCCGTGGCGGCTTTGCCCGCGAACCTTTAAAATCAATTCTGTGATCTTTATCTTGGTATTGATTTAATATAATATGTTATACATTGACAACATATGTTATATATTAATAACATAACATGGATCGGAGCTTCCGGTAGGTGGAATATTTTAATAGACGCGCAATGGAGAGAGTTCACTAAAACCGCCGAAACAAAAAATTGCTTACTCGTCGTAAACGCTTCATTTTTCGGCTTTAAAAAATGGTTTTCGACGGCCCATGGGGGCTGTCGAGTTAAACTCGTGGTATCAAGATCTTTAAAATGAGTCCAAATTAGTATTTTTTTCTCGAAGTGCAAAAATAGATGTCCGTTAGAGTTAAACGACAATGTCGCCATTTAAACCCCTTAGGGTTACATTTTTGAAATTCCTTTCTTAGTGGTTACCTACATCGCGTTTAAAATCTAAATTCCGAACTTCAAGTTTCTATCATTAGTAGTTTTTGCTCTGCGTTGATTCTGTCTGTCAGGACAAAGCCTCTTATATATAGAGAGATTATGCATTTATATATTTTTATATATTTCTATTTTATTAAAAAAAAAATATGTACTATTTCATTTTGAATTTTCACAATTGTGGGGGGGGGGGGGGAAGTAGAATTAAAAATTCCAGGATATAGACATTAAATTTATTTAAAAATTAAATGGGCTAATCTATAATGGTCTCCCCTTCTTGTCTAATATGTACCTACTCTGATAAAAAGGCTTATAATAATAATAATAATAATAATAATACTTTTTTAACATATTATTATATTATATTATTATATTATATTAATATATTATTTTATTGTTTCAGCATTTCGACTGCCGAAATCACATCCGAGTTATCCAACCGATAGGTGACGGAGAAAGGCTCTACGTCTGCGGAACAAACGCCCATAACCCAAAGGATTGGGTTTTATATGTAAGTTTTATCTTTCTGATTCTATCTCACTGTATCTATAGATTCAATCTTATGTAGCTTTTTTTTTTTTTATTTATTGTGAATCAATAAGACATTTTCCAAAATAAAAATACTTTATTCGAAAAAATATAAAAAGAAGGTTTGGGATCCGTCTATTTTCATTTAGGCTCATGATAATAGTTTTAAAAAAAATATTTTTCAAGAATTGATCTGTTGACGCTTAGATTACATCAGTTTTACTTGCTAGGCTATTTTAATCATTAGCTATTAAAAAGTTCGATGACTTTTTAATTGGTCAGGTTTAAAAAAAAAAAAAAAAAAAAAAAAAAAAAGAAGAGAAACAGTTTATTGAAAAAGAAATTCTGCCCAATTGTATTGGGTTGTTATAATAAAGAATATTTATTGTATGTTTCAGACTATTTCTTAAATCTTTAGTATATTTAAATGCTATAAATTGCTTGGTTTTTTAATTTTTGACATTTTCTCCCTATAAACCTAATCGATACCCATTAAATTAGAATTAAAATAGAAATGTACCAATAAAAGCTAGGTATTTTATCACAGCAAGCAATGATAATAGTAAAATAACAATATTAATCTAATCTTAATTTGTGGGTGACCACCTTTTTTTTTAAATTATTTAAAATAACAATACAATTCTCAAAAATCTAGCCTAACATTACATATAAAATTACATAAAAGATCTATAAATTATGAACTATCATTGAAAGCTTCAATGTTTTGAATTATGATTGAAGCTTAGTTAATTTTTCTTCTTTTTTTTTAGTCAAATTTTCAATTAAAAAAAAAAACACTTAAGTGAAACAGGAATTTACTCTAATTTTATTAGGTGGCTACATCTTTCCATATTTATTTCAGACTGTTTTGTTAAATCAGATATATAATCTAATATATCTGAAATGCAATAATTTTTTTTTTCATTTTTTGACATTTTCTCTCTCTAGGCCTACTGGGAAATATAGTTATTCTTTTACTCAGTACATAATTACAATTAAAATAGATGTATAAATGACCTTAAAAGGCAGGTATATCATTAATGACAGTAAGATAACAATACAAATCTCAAAAACCAAGCAAAACATTATAAGTAACTTTGCATATAAAATCATATAAAAGTTTAAAAAATTATGAATAAATTGTATGTATGAATAAAAGGAGTATAATAATACAAGAAAACTTTTTAGAAATAACTATCGAATTATTAACGATTATTTAACTAATCAGAATTGATTTGTAATGGTGTTATTTTATTAGAAACTTTTATTTCTTCCAAAGTGTTGGTAATCACTTGAAAATGCCAGTTTACATCAATAAAGTACTATAATTATAGAACCTATTAGAGTCTTAAACTGTTTACTCTTTTTATCTGTTTTAAATTTTTCCTAAACTACTCTGAAATATACAGTGTGGCATCCATAATTGGGCAATTAACCTTTAGTTACTATCGATTCAGGAGATGGATCGATTTTTAACCCGAATTTTAAATAAGGCCAGAAAGAGAACGATAGCATCTGCCACGCACATCGCGGGAAGGCTTTCCAACAATGTATCATGTTAAAAAGTCATCAACAATTGATTACTACGGAATTTAACGATAGTAATATAGAACTTATCTCGTTTCTTTTTTGGTAAGGTAACCGTTCCATTATAAAGGTACCTGTTACATATAGAGTAACCTGTTAAGTGTATAGTATTCGATAAGAGCTCTCACGCAGAGCCTATATTGGCATGCGATAGGTTACTTGTGTCCCGCAGCGCACTGAAACTTATTTTTACTTTCACTTCCTATCTATGAAATATATAGTGAAAATTTTCGACTTCCGGTTTTCAACGGAAATATACGTTTTGGGATCCCCTGAGTCAAAATAACCAAGTCCCGCGAAATGGTCTGTGTGTGTGTGTGTGTGTCTGTGTGTCTGTGTGTGTGTGTGAACAGACTAGCTCAAAAACTATAAACCATGCGAACCTGAAATTGGGTATTTAGAGTATGTATAAGCCCGCGATGTGACAGCGAAAATTTCATCAAATTTGCTCAAAGGGGGTACTTTATTTAATAACTTTTTAAGTTTTTTTTTATTTTCACAAAAACGGCTCTAACGATTTTGATTAAACTGAGTATTTGATCTATTTATATGCCTGAAATATGACTGTAAAAATTTCATCAAAATTGATCAACCGGAGGGGGGACTTTACTTAATAAATTTTGTATTATTTTCACGTGTTCTTTTTATTTATTCAAAAACGGTTTTAACGATTTTGATCAAACTTGGTATTTGATGTATTTATATGCCCGAGATGTGACTGTAAAAATTTCATCAAAATTGATCTACGGGAGGGGGGACTTTACTTAATAAATTTTGTATCATTTTCACGGGTTTTTTTTTTTTTTTATTCACTCAAAAACGGCTTTAACGATTAACAAAAATAAGATATGAATGTAGAAAAATGTGTGACTTTGGGAAATGATATTTAGCAAAACACGTCAATTTCTAATCTAAGTAAGTTGGTAAGTGAAAGTTGTGTGTTGCGCGCACGCACCAGATTTTTCTTAATTTAGGAATAAAATAAAACTATGGCTGGGGTCTTTTCTACATTGAGGCTGCAAGTTACCTTTTTAACAGTTACTTTGTATCAACGAATGGTTTCTTCAAAAGTAATCGCTTTAATTAACATATGACCAGCTAAACAAGAATATTAGCTGAATACAAGAATATTGTTTGTTTGGTTGTATAACTTCACTTTATGCCACTAAGGCTAATCGGACGATGCTAGATTGGGAGTCATAAATTTTGCCTATCCAGGTATAATTAGGATAGGGATCTTTAACGAGTACTTGACATCGTAAAGGATCGGGACCTCCATTTTACGTCCTATCCGAGGGACGGCATGGCTAAGGAGTTATTACTCCCATTATAAAATCATAAGGCCACCGCTGGGCGCGATCTTTAGTATTGTAGGTTGCCATGCTAACCACTACACCAAAGTGGACCCCCCTAACACATACACACTACACATAAATGGTCCTTAGATTTTTGCTTTTTATAACTTTACATTTGATTTACTTATGTATTTCAGTCCGGTGATCCTTAGCGATTATAGTTTACAGAATAGATTAAGTTTCATTGTCCCTAATGAGACATTATGTTCAATAAGATTGCTATAAAAAGAAAATATATGTGTTACTAATTATGACAGGAATAGACATAATGCTTTAATGCACAAAAATATTCTGATTAAAAACGATCAGTTTGATCGAGGTTGATAAAAGTCTCCCATCCTTCATGCGTAGATCCTCGCTTTACGGCCCGACGTAAATCCAAAAAGCTTCGAATCAATAATTTCTTCTTTTTTTAAAAAAAAATCACAATAAAAAATAAATAAGACATTTTTGAAAATTATGGAGCACAGGAATGTTCTAGAAATCAGAAATTTGAGGATTCTTGTAGTTGTAATGAAATAGTTACTATCGGTTCTGTAAGATAGGTCCTTTACCTAAAATCTGTCTATTATTTCTCAAGTCCTGATAAGGGTTGTGGTAAGCCTTTAAGAAAAAAAATATAAGATAGCATCATCCTTTAAGCTGTGAGAACGGTCAAAATTAGATTATGCTCAATACAAAATTATCAATTGCTTACTTAATAAGCCTCGTAAATTGGATTAATAATTATTATTGACTTAAATGTTATTTATTTTTTTATTTGTATGATTTCAGACAATCCACAACCAGGGTGAATTTTTCCGACTTAATGTTAATTTTTTTATATATTACTAATAACAGTTTAGTATTGTTCCTGATGATTTAAAAATGGTAGAGTGAAAAAAAAAGGAATATATAAAAATAATGATACAGAAAAATGAAAAGATAGAAAATAAGATAAAAAAAGTAAATCAATGCGTAAATAAATAAAAGATGTATAAAGTGAAGTGTTTTCAGATCTGTTTGTATATTTTTATGTGTTTTAAGTAATTAAATATCTCTGAAAAATGCGTGCTTTTGTCATTTAGCAGGGTCGCTAAATGGTTATTAAATGTTAATCCCGTTCTATAACTTTGTGAAAGTGAATCGGAATTGTTGTATGTTGAAATGTTTTCTACTTCACCTCTTCAAGTGGAACTTTCACAAATATACGATAATATAGATTAATTATTAGAAGAGTACAGGAAAATTTGCATCGTTTGGATTAAAATATTTAAAAAGTTTAGGTAATAATCCTTATTCGTCGTATTAAACTTGTTTTTTTGTGAAGCAATAATGTCAAACACGTGCGACCTCTTATATCTTTTTTTTTTCTTTTTTGTTATTTATACATCAAGAAGTTTTATTGGATGTTTTCCTTTCGATATATGAAACTTGTATTCCCACATCCTTTTGGCAAACGCCTCACCCTTCCTTTGGACATTGATGACTCCTGTGTAAGGACTGTTGACTCTCTCGATCGACGCCGGGGGCTGAAGGTTCCGGGATGCCGAAGTAAATGAAGCGGGTGTAAATACGTCGAGGATGTAGGTGGGATAAAAGGTGGGGAATATTCTGTAGTGTAGCTTAGTGTCCCAATAACCGTTGGCTTTGATCCCTCCTCAGCAGCCCCTACCCCTTCATACCGAGCCCGCATAACGCCACTACTATACTGGCTGTGTGCTCTACGGCGTTAGGCTGTATCATTCATTTTTATACTTTTTTTTTTAATATCAAAGGAAGGAAGTGAGAGAGAAGGAGGGTAAAATGCCTCAAAAAGAATAATATAATAAAAAAAAAAATATGAACTATAAGATAACAAGAGGATAATTAAGAAAGAAAATGGAGAAAAAAAGGAGAAAATACAGCAAAAAATGAAAAAAGAAATAATAAAAAAAAATTGTAATATTATATGTGTATCTGCATGCAAGTTAAAATGTAATTTTGATTAAAAGAATGTAGTTAGGTACTGATAAGTATGCTGTAATAAGTATTAATAGCAATCCAATGGATTTTGGGCAGTTTGACTTGATATAAAAAAAAAAAAATTAAATAAAGCTTTTTTCTCTCTGACGAAATCATTACTCATATAACATGACTTAGGTATTACTAAATAAAAATAAGAAATTTGTAAACATTGTATTAAAAAATATGTATACCAAAACGCCTGCTTGGTCCCTATTTAAAAAAAAAAAAAAGTTATAATCTGCGAAAAAGAAAAATTAAATTTTTATGAAGGAAAAACTAAATGGCTTCTTGGAATTTTATTTCTAAAATATTTTTCTTCTATATAGCTCGAATTTTCATTTTTTTATAATTTTTATCCCTATTACCTTAATTTGACCTCTTCAACTAACTTGAAAGCCTTTGCTTCTGTTATTGCCTCCTTAAATATTAAAAAATATTTTGAATAATGGTTGTTTGGAATTGGTGAAATCGCTTATGCTCTATTTCCTTTTTTAAGGCTTAAAGATAAGGTCAATGCTGATACCACGGATCGGTCCCTGCACAGCTCCATCCACCTCCACCCGCCCAATCTCAAAACCACAAGATCAACCACCGAATCCTCCCACCTTCGCCTAAGCCTACGCCTCGGACGTTTTCCAGGCGGCAAATCGTCGAAGACTCAAGCAACTTTATAACTTCCATTACATTTACCTGATAAAGTTCACGAAACTCTGATTTGTTTAGCTGTCTAAATTCTCCTGATGAATTAACCTTCTTCGGCCCAAGTATTCTACGCAGTACTTTATTTTAAACGATTTAAAGTGTTGCTCACTCATTACTGTTACCGGCCATGTTTCTCATCCGTAAACAACCGTCAGAAGAATTATAGTTTTGTAAATCTGTAATTTTTAAATTTCGGGACCGAAGACGTGATCAAAGTAATTTTACAACCGAAAAATAACAAGGATTTCCCGCCTATAGCCTAACTTTAATTTCCTCGTCAATTTCATTGTATCTAGTAATTGTAGTTCCTAAATATGTAAATTTTTTCTTGGCTTTTAACATTTTCTCTTCTGCTTTAATATCGCCAAAACCGTTTCTACAGCTAACCATTTATTTTGCCTTTTCCTTTTTTATTTCTGCCCCTTAACTCATTAGCAGGCGCTTTTCCTTATGTTCCTCAATTTGATTTATGTATAGTGCTTTATTATTTTAAACCATGACAAATCACAACATATAACATTCACATTCCGACGAGATACATGTCCTCCAGTTTATATCGGCGACCACCAAATTCCTCAAACAGACTAAGTACGGTACCTTAGACTAATATTTTACAGAAGGATGACTTGGGGACCTCATGTCAAAATGAAAAGACAGGCATTAAACAAACGACTGAAAATACTATACTCACTATTTTCCAAATCATCAAAATTGAAAATCAGACAGAAACTCAATACATATACATACTTACTGAAACCCATTTGGACATACGCTGACAAATTTATGGATCAGCAAAAAAGACTCACTTACAAGAACTACAAACTTTCCATTTCAAAATTCTACGCATTAGTGACGAACGCACCTTTGTACGTTATATACCAACTTACAACTACCAACTATCGATGAACAAATAAGGACTCTCTATTCTGGCTTCCATATCAAATTACACAGACATAACAATAGACTTAATAATAACATGGTCACGACTGAGATGAGGCAACTGAAAAGGAGTTGGATGAGAGACCTCCTCTCCTGAAACAAGTCCGGGAGGATGTGCTGCTAGGCACTATCTTCCCTCATGCCTAAAATGCCCACATAACAGCAGTTTATCTCACATTTGCTGATTGTCGCTTAGCTGCTACAGGTGTGAATTACAGTAATGTTATTTTAGACACTCGAATCTTCAAGTTTGATTTAACATTGAATGGATTTTTATCCATTATTTCAATCTTTTTTTGTTTATATAAGATTTGCAAAACTTTAGTTGCCATGAAGTGCAAGGATTTATCTAAATAATGTCATCCAGTTAACGTAAGTACCTTTCGTTCCCCTCAAGTCGTCTTTGATCGATATTAAATACCCACTCTTGCAAAATGAACAAGCCTCCGTTCCTTAGACGTGCTCATACCCTCTCATAAAACTGTTTCAATTGAATCTTCTGCATCCTTGCAACATCGCCTTGGAATTCCTCCCCCTATCCCCCTTAATATCCGCAAAGCACTCCCCCCTTTAGCTTTCTCTCCAACTTATTCACTCATACCATCCTTCACTCTTCATTGCTCCTGCTTTCATTAGTATCCTTCTACTGCTCCTTATATTGAATTTACAAGTGAAAAACCTGAATGCGCTTAAGTGGTTGGCCTCTTACAAAACATATAACTTCTATTAAATAATTTGATGTTTTAATCATTCGCGTATCGTAATTAGTAAATGAGTTGACCATTTCAGAATTTACAAAACTATAATTCTTCTTACTTGGCCGCTTACAGTATGGAATGAGCAACGCCTTGAGGTCTTTGAAAATAAAGTACTGCTTAGAATACTTAGGCCGAAGATAAATGATTCATCAGGAGAATTTAAACGGCTACAGAATACAGTTTTGCATGAAATGTACTGGGTTAATGTCATTGAAGTTATTGCCGTTGATGTTTTCTGGCTTGTTTACAAGATCTTTCATCCACCCCCCGTTTTTAGTTTTGTTTGTTTCCTTCCATTCCTCGCTCTGTAGGCTTTACGGATTTTTCCCTGGGATATTTGGGGGTGGGTGGAGGATCGATTCACGGTTATTTAAACCGGGACTCGATCAAGCTCTTATCACATCTGGTTATCGAAACAACGCGTTAACACGCCATTAGCATTATTTTAGTTTTCTCCTCGGTTATATCCTTTATTATTGCATTAGTATTTAAATTTACATGTTCAAAAAAACGTTTCTCCTGAGATCTTAGGTGTTCGTTGACAGTTACTAACAGGAAGTCAGCATGTTAGATTTATGCTTATTTAACGCCATATTTACGCCACTAAGGCTAATCGGACGATGCTACAGTGTGAGTCCTAAATTTTGCCTATCCAGGTATAATTAGGATAGGTATCTTTAACGAGTAACTGACATTGTACAGGCTTGGGACCTCCATTTTACGTCCTAACCGAGGGACGGCATAGACAAGGATTTTTTAGTCCCATTAAAAATTCCCAGGACCGCCTCGGGACGCAAAAGCGCGTCCTTTAGTATTGTAGGTTTCTATGCTAACCACTACACCACTAGTGACCCCGCTTTAATACTTTAGATAGGTTTTAATCTAATTTAATATTAGTTGATATCTATTAATATGAAAAAAATGATTTCTTTCATCATCCTTGATTATTTTAGTACTTAGTAAATAGATTTTTTCAGTATATCGTGAACGTTTTCAGGTCAAATAGAACGTGGACTCAGAATGAATTTCCTACGAGTTTCAAGTTGACTTATATTTAATATTTAAAAAGCGGTTGCTCTCGCCTACACGTTTCAGTCGAACTGTGTTTAATTGCCTGGTGTGGTCCTAGGCCATATTGAGGGTTGGATCACACGTTGCATCAAATATTTACGAAATAAGTCAATAGGTTGTGGTTGTGGGGGGGGGGGGCGATGACATAATAGAATGTTCTGAAGTCTATTTCAAGTCTGTTATTAATTAATTGATGTAAGCTAGGACCTTGGATCTCCCATTGCAAAGTCCATTTATAATTTTTTGTTCTTTTGATAAATAATGCACGATGCCATGCTATGGTAACCGTTTAGTGTTCTGCGCGCACACACTCTCAATTAAATAATGTTAATACTTATACAGTTAGTATTAAAATTCTATGTATACCACATTAAAATTTCTAAGCTTACACAGGACATCAAAGGAAATGAAGAAAACATTTTTATATTATTTTTCTTTAAATTGTAACTTTGAAAGATTTAAAATTCACTATCAATAGAAAAATAAATATTACAGTAAAGTTAAGGTAAACATAATTGCTAATAGAACTCTTGAACCCTTGCAAAATAAGTCTTTGTACATTTATTATAAATTCCTTCAAATACTATACAATAAGAAACAAACGTTTTCAATATAAACAAAAAGCTTTATTTTAGTCAGTTAAATCTTTATCGTGGCCGTGATTTTGCTAAAAATGGAAATTTGTGTAGAAATTAGACATTATTAATTATTAATTAATAATTTAATTAATAATTTAATAGAGATTATTAATTTGAGAAATGAGGGAAAATCTTTGAGAGAAATCGCAGAAATAATTAAGAAACGTCACTCTACAGTTGAAAGAGAAATTAAGCATTACCAAGAAACCGGTTACCGGTCAAACTAAACCTATATCTAACCTTTTATTTTGTTTAAATAATTTTTAATATATGTATAAAACGGTTGTTTATGAAATTAAAAAATGTTTAAAAATGGTCAAGTATTAAGAGTTAATTATTGAAGAAAAAGTTAAAAGAATAGTCTATTATTTTTCCTCTTGAGCTAGGCTAAATTTTGATTTTCGGCATGTTGTACTTAGACTTTTTTTGCTAACTGTATATTATATGCATTCATCAATACTTTATCATGTGAGCTATAATATTTGCTGATTGTTGTCATTAAAATATTATAATACTTTGTGGGTTTAAATAATTTTTTATTAACGAAAAATTTCTTCTTGCTGTTCATTAATTTTAATTTTCCATTCAGCTGTCCAGTCAGTAATATCGTCTAGGTGTTAGATGTTTAAAAAACTATTTTTCGGTTAACGTCACTTAGTGCTATATTTAATATATTTTTTAATTTTGTTGCTGAATTCATTTCATCAACTGTGAGGGATTTTGTCCCTTTAACAGGAAGAATAAAACAGCAAATCTGTCACTACAATTATTTTACGATATCAAATGATCATTTTTTAAAAGTGTTTAATATAAATTATATGCTCTTTTTACAGTCTTATTAAATTCTACTGTCGCAAAACTAAAATATTTTTATACTATAAACCATAGTTTTGATTAAGTAGAGGATTGGAAAAAACATAGTCATCCCCTAGACAATGCACCATCACTAAAGAAGATAAAAAGGAATATTATCCCGAAATAAACGTAAATATGTCCCAGTGGGGGGCCCATGCAGTGACAATAAACCGCTACGATATAGAATATTGAAGGAAGTAATAGAAAAGAACATGAAGCCAACGTCAGGTGTTTACTGCTCCGTCTTCCTTTCAATAATTGAGGAGGCCCTTGTCCGTTTAAATTTCCGGCGACTGCAGCGCCTCTACTGGCAAATATTTGCAGCGACCGCACAGCAACCTCAACCAATTAGCTATCGCTTCCATAATTGTCTACGGCTATAACCTCCACTAGTTTACAAGGCAGGTTATTGTGTTTCCTCTATTGCCTGCCATATTTCCCCGATCCCCAGACCGCGCCGTTAGCGCCTCCTGGGAGCTGTATAATGAACCTTACCTACTTGTGGCCACCTAAACTCCCAACGTCTTGATAGTAAATACTATCCTTAACTACTTGCTACTACTACCAGCGCTCCTTACTTACTTACTCCTACTTACTAGCTTACGAAATTGAACAACAGTTGGTACCATACTTTGAAGAGGAATCGAATCGCACAGGCTTTATCGTCCCATTCCGTTCTATTGGCGCGGAAATTTAATGAGCTCCAGGTTTGGATCCCTGGATTATTGGCTGAAGAGAACAATGCATGAGACTGCCTTCAACTGGTTTTCTTATTGAAGCTGCAAACTGTCAACAATGGGTTCGTCAGGATCCAATCACTGATTGCTGCTCGTTAAGGAAAATCCCTAATAAGGACTAAGGACCTTCCAGGTACAGTTTTATTGTCCTTTCAATTTTACAAAAATGTGACTTCCACTGTCAAACAGATGAAAATTCAACACAGGTTTACTTTAAAATAACGCTATTTTGTTTCCTTCCATTAATAGGAATATATTTATTTTAAGTTCTAGGAGGAATCATTCCCAAATACAAATATTTTATAAATGGTGATAAATTAGCAATGTATCTTTCTGTTTTCCACAACAAATATTTATTTTCTACATTGTAACGTTGTTAACGATTTCGGGACTGTGTCCCCATTCTCAAAACCTGTACATTAATTTATATCCATTTACATTTAAAGATTCAATCACTAGTTTCATAATATAGATAAAATAAATTAAATATAACTTACATAAATAATTTTTCAATCGTATGATTGATAGTCTTTTTTTAATAAATATAACAATAACACATCAATTTAATATGCTAAAATACACTGTTCTAAATTTTCTATATGTCAGCTCATACTTGTCCATTTCCAATTGACTAAAGGCAGCTGGGCTTTGTCATCTATATTTTCACTCAGTTAACACTAAATCCGTTGTCCCCCAGCTGATTATGTTTTTTTTGTAATTATTATTTCACTATTGTTGATTAGAATCTTTTATTTTATTTAATGTGTCTATTAGTTTTTCCTATCCGTTTTATAATAGACTGTAAATTTATTGTTTTTTGTTAAATGTATAGATAGCCTCCAGTAGTAATGTTTATTACCGTGTTTTATGATACCGTCATAAAAAAAAAATTTGGGCGTGCGCGCAACACACAACTTTCACTTACCAAATTACTTAGATTAGAAATTGATGTGTTTTGTTAATTTTATTTGACGTGTTCTCAACGTCACACATATTACCACGTTCATTTCTTATTTTTGTTTTCATTAGCTCTATAAAAACACCAATTTTTTTTATTATTAAATTAAAGTTATTACTTGTGATAATTCGGCAATACAAGCAGAATACTCCAAGTCGTCGGATTTTATAATTCTCTATATAATTGGTGAAAACTTCATTTAGTTAACATGAAACAAATAATTTCAATTAAATGAACAGAACGGCTTTAATTATAAACAATGTCTGTCATTAAAGGCGTACACCGCATGCGTGGGCTCAACGAATTTATGAGTTGACGTAAAAAATATCTTTTTTTCTCCGGTATGCATTTACTTGATTTTTTTCATATTTCAGATTTGGCCATTTCTTATTTTTAGGCGTAACGAGAGACAGGTAATTTCTTCATCTAAACAAAAACAATGGTACCTTATAGGAAAACAAAAAAAAAGGCCCCTTCTCCATGTAAGCCCCCTCAGGACATTTTAATAATGATAAAGCTTACCTGATATTAAATGACACCTAATTTTCATGACGACTAATTAAAAATGACGAATTTGATCAAAATCATTAAAGCCGTTTTAGAGATAATCGAAAAAAAGGTAAAAATTGGAATACAATTTATAAAATAAATTGCCCCCTCCGTTTGACCAATTTCGATGAAATGTTGGCTGTCACATCTATGGCATATACATACATCAAATACCCAATTTGATTTAAAATCATTAAGATAAAAAAAAAAAAATCTAAAAATTATACAAAATTTATTAAGTAAAGTGCCCTCTCTAATTGATCAATATTGATGAAATTTTAAATGTCACATCGCAGGCATATGAATACATCAAATACTCAGTTTAATCAAAATCGTTCGAGCCGTGTTTGAGAAAATCTAAAAAAAAACGTAAATAATTATTAAATAAAGTACCCCCTCCGTTTGACCAATTTCGATGAAATCTTTGCAGTCACATTACGGGCATATACATACACTAAATACCTAATTTCAGGTTCGCACGGTTTATAGTTTTTGAGTTAGTCTGTTCACACACACACACAGACCATTTCGCGGGACTTGGTTATTTTGACTCAGGGGACCTCAAAACGTGTATTTCCGTTGATAACTGGAAGTCGATTTTTTTCAAGATCGCAATACTTTCCCTTACTATATAATTCATATATAGGTAAGTGAAAGTAAAAATAATTTGGGCCTTTTAGATTTCATGTTAGCGCCCAGCAGCACGGCATCCCGGACTTAGATTAATTCATTCTGAGAGGTCTCTCATCCAGCTTCTTTTTGCTCGACTTCCAACTGGCATATCAGTCGAGGCAATGTTTTTTATAAGTTTGTGTATCCGTTTAGTCCGGTAAGAAATCAAATATTTTACCTACTATATATGTTGGTTGTTGTATGTCTGTATTAATTTAATATTAATAAATATGTCGGCTTAAATGGAAATGTTTAAAAATAATGTATAAGTGCATTATTATTTATCATGAGTAGTCAAAATTAATATCCCTTAATATAGGATGGCTATATTTCCCCTACGCTGCGAATATTCATTAAATCGTTCTCTCGTTTCCCTCTTAAATGTCCGAATGAAGAAAAATTCTAGCGACCATTTTTTTTTTTTCTCTTTTTTTCGAGAGGGCGAAAACAATTTTCGTCACGTACACAATTAAAATTCCCTCGGCATCACGGTCTCTAATTATCCCTAATGTACTTTATTTTTATTTATTTTTTCGGCCGGGAATATTAAGAGGCCCAGGGGCATTAAAGTGACAAAAGGCTTATCCGCTTTTTATTAAACAAGCACCGCACCCGAAGAGAAAATATCTCATTTCTGCGGGCAAATTGTATGTCATGCCACCGGCAGTTGTGATTAACGCACTGTCATCGTCTGCGCTGAAACGTCGGTAGATTGGGTATTTGTAATTATCCTAGTTGGGCAGGACACTGGTAATTGGGTTTGGCCTAGCTCAGGTTAATCGGGTGTGGATGACGCGGATCCAATCAGAAAATATTGATTAAAATTCGTATTAAACATCATGGGCAGGACACTCATTGACAAAAAATGAGCGGGATAATCTCTTGCGCCGTGCACCATATCAAAATAACCTTTTTGAATAAAGCTTACGTTACTACTAGCGAAGTAACTTTGCTACCATTTTTAAACCTTAAGTTGTTAAGTGACTGTAGAGTTGCAAATGTATATGAGGAGGTAAGGGGCAAAACTCGTTCGTTCCATTTTTTAAAAATTGAGATAGCAATGCATTTTGAGAAATGCAGCGCAAGGAAGGTAGAGCTTCATCTAGCCTTCATAGATCTTGAGCAGGCCTATGATAGTGTCCCAAGAGAAAGAATATGGCCAGCGTTGAGAAGAGAGGGTATTGATGAGCCCATTATACGAGCAATACAACACTTGTATGGAAGCGATGTGTACAGGGTGAAAATTGGAAACCGCCTCTCCGCGCCATTTTCTGGGACAAAGGGCCTGAAACAAGGGTGTTGCCTGTCTCCAAGTCTCTTCAAAATATATTTGGCTCACGTAGTAAAGAGATGGATGAGGCAATGTCGGGATTACGGAATCTATTTCGATGACGATGAGCTCCTGACACTGTTCTTCGCCGATGATCTGGTGGTGATGACCCGGAGGAAAGTTTTCTTGGAGATGGTAGTTCTCCAGTTGAAATGATGTTATGAAGCTGCAGGTCTTAACATTAATTTCCGAAAGACGGAGTATATGGCTGTTGGTGATAATGAGGAAAACGATCTGCGCATAGGTGATCAGGTGTGCAAAAGAGTCAATGCCTTTAAATATCTCGGATCCTTTCTGGAAGATGTGGGGACATCTGAGGTTGACGTCCGCAACAAGGTGGAACTTGCCAGGAGGGCTACTAGGATGTTACACCCTGTTCTCTGGAACAACACCATCTCAAGCGAAAACAAGCGACGGATCTTCTCGGCCATAGTCGAGTCTATATTAACTTACGGATGTGAAGCATGGTCGATGAATGCTCGCTTGTATACCAAGGTTCGGGCCGTTGAAATGGACTATTGGAGAAGATGTCTCCAAATAACAAGGCTAGACAGAGTCCGAAATGAAGAGGTGAGGCAAAGGATGGGTGTTGTGGAGACCGTCTCAGAAAGAATCGGGAAACGGCGGTTGAGGTGGTACGGGCACTGCAGGAGGACGCCGGAAGAGCATTGGCCGTACCAAGTCCTGGACTGGCAGCCGCCCGGAAAACGTAATCGAGGTCGACCTAGAACGACCTGGATAGAAGGAGTCCATGAAGAGATGGCAGGCCGAGGTCTACAGGAGGGAGACTGGGCTGATAGAGAGGTGTGGAGCTCAGCTCTGATCTGAAACGGTATCCCTTTCGTTGGAACACCGAGAAAAGAAGAAGAAGAGATATCAATGGATTCTAAAAGATATTTTAATGCTCTTTCAACATATCTTATCAGATTGGAGCAAAACTTATCATTTCTAATGCATTTTTGCTATACAAAATAGCGGTTAGTTGCAGAACTGATTCGTTCCATAGCCCACTGTGTTTCAAAACTGGTTCGTTAGTCGTTTTGATGCAAAAATCTTTGGTTCCAATGATCACTTCTCACTTTGCACTCATCCCATTCGTTCTCTTGAGCAGTTTCTGTTACTCTTTCTGAACAAAATATCGAAGGCTCCGTAAACTCGCGTGTTTTATTTCAGTTTATACTCGATTCTTCTTACCTAGCTATATTAATAATTGATTTTTCAATGGCTCCAACAAGCTGAAAGTCTTGAAAGTTGATAATCTGCTGAAAAAAGCATTTTGGTGACGAGTGGAAGGCCAATGATTCATTGAAGAATAACACACGAGTTCTCAATATATCTGCCACAGAAACAACGAACAAAAAAATGATGAAGTCGCTATTGTTGAAGAAGACTATGTTGATTTTAATTTTCAGATGTATAGAAATTATTTCTTCTTCCTTAACACTTTGACTGCCATGTCACCTGAAATCGAGTAACTGTTCTAAACTCTTATCAGAGAATTAAATATTAAAATTGTGTCGAAATGAGTGCATGATTCTCAGGTATTCTTTTTCGGGAGTCAAAGTGTCAAAGATCTAATTATTTGGCAGATGCGGCATTCTAGCGTGAGTCATCGGTGGTACAAGCCGCCCGATGAGGCTGTCAAGTGTGAGCCACCGGTGGTACATGCCGCCCCATGAAGCAGATATTACATATTTAGAAATACCAAAATCATATTTTCGTACCTTAGATAACTAAAAATCATTCGATATATGCTGGTCACTGAATTCTGTGTTTGACCCAACCTGAATTGTTTGAGCTCTCAGAACTTCTATGACGGTGATTAAAGAATTTAATATTAGGCAAAAATAATTGGAATTTCTTGTTAACTTCTTAATTACCAAGGAACCTCCACCAAAAAAATCAGCATTGCATTAACATTCTAACAGTAAATCACATTTTTAATTTATGTCTGTTTTAATTTCCCCACCTAACAGTCGAGTTATAATTCTACTGACGCAGTAGAATTTTCTCCCAGATGGAGTTTACTTACTGATATATATATATTTTTGTTGCAGTCTAATCTTACCCACCTGGGCAGGAACCAGTACGTGCCAGGTATCGGGATGGGGATAGCCAAATGCCCTTACGACCCTGCGGACAACAGCACTGCCGTCTGGGTCGAGAAGGGTAACCCAGGAGGCCTGCCAGCTCTGTACTCCGGCACCAACGCGGAGTTCACCAAGGCGGACACCGTCATCTTCAGGACCGACCTCCACAACTTCACCACCGGCAAGAAGGAGTTCTCCTTCAAGAGGACCATGAAGTACGACTCCAAGTGGCTCGACAGTGAGTACCTAATTTATTCATATAAGGCTTTTGGCCGGGTGTACAATTTCCCGTTTAAACAAGGAATCAGGTAAACCTCGTTTAAACGAGATTCCGTGTTCAATATTGCTTTATTTATTTTTATTTTTTTTTGTACAATTTATGCCTGGAGAACTCCTTGCTCCATGATGTAAAATCTTAATAGCAATAAAGAGAAATAAAGTGTTTAAAATAAGTGTGTGTGTGTTGTGTATGACTGAAACGTTCAATAAAGTTAGAATCGGTAATTATTTTTCTGAGAAGTTCGAGGTCCGCTCTGGTTTGAAACAAGGAGATTCTCTCTCACCTGTTTTATTTAATTTAGCACTGGAATATGCCATTAGGGAGGTGACACGTACCGGAAAGGGTTTGAATTTGGGAGGGAATATACCCGTGCTCGGATATGCCGATGATTTCGTATTGCTTGGGGAGGACGTGGAAACCATAGAAATAAACACAAAAATGTTGATGAAAGCCGGACAAGAACTTGGACTGGAAATAAATACGGATAAGACAAAATATATGGTTAGTCGTAGAAGTGATGAGGATTTCGCTGATATCAATGTAGGGGGGTATACGTTTGAACAGGTAGAGAAATTTAGATATTTAGGGGCGATGGTAACTAGAAAAAACGAAATCGATGAGGAAATTAAGGCTAGATTAAAAGCCGGTAATGCTTGCTACTTTTCAGTCGCGAAATTGCTTAGCTCCCGCCTTCTGTCCCAAAACTTAAAAATTAGGATTTACAAAACTATTATTCTTCCAACGGTCGTTTACGGATGCGAAACTTGGCCGCTGACATTGAGGGATGAGCAACGGCTTAGAGTTTTTGAAAATAAAGTACTGCGTAAAATATTTGGACCGAAGAGGTATGAAATAACCGGAGAATTTAGACGCTTACACAACGGCGAACTGAGTGAACTTTACCCAGTAAATATAATTGACGTGATTGCAGCAAGGCGAATAAAATGGGCGTGTAAAATTGCTTGGCTGTGAACGTATTCCGAAAAGATTAATAAGCGCGGTGCCGAATGGGAAACGTCCGAGGGGCAGGCCGAGACGGAGGTGGGAGGATTGCGTTAGGGCGGATCTATCGAAGTTGGGTCTGGAAGACGGTCGATGGATGGAGGTGTGCAGGGAGCGATTGGTGGTGTCGGTATCGAACCTTCGGGTTCGTTAAGCCTTTATTATTAAAGTGTTTAACCACAGAACTACTTTTATCTGTACTAGGTACAATATGTTATCAGTCCCGTGGCTAGAGAGTGCACTGTCAACTTAACTGGTATTTTTTAAAATATAAATCAAACGACACAAACAAAAAATAAAAAGAACTTAGTGGTAACAAAAAATGAATAATATTAGCACTTTAAGCAACTCACAATGGTCCAATGAATTAGTTAACAGAAATAATTTTAGGTTATAGTTAACCTGTGTTTAAACGGCCATTCTTGACCGTTTAACTTTAAACGCTGTTTAGCCCTTATCACCAAATTTAATCAAGCGATTCCACATGGTGTACTAGGCATGAACTACATTCTGTGTTTAATCAACTGTTTAAGTAACCTGTTAAACCCCGTTTAAACGACTATTGTACACCCGGTCATTAGTATTATTAATTTATAATTTTTTTATTAGAAGATAAAAGATTCGACCACGAACGGGAATCCAACCCAGGTCCTCTGTTCGTTTAAAATATTTATATAAAAATTCGTTCAGAATATATTTCGTATAGTCTAGTTAGTGGGTATTTCCATAAAAAATACTTTTGTATGCATTTCTGTACTTCTGAATCGGTCGATGTAATCAGAGCTCTGATAAAGAACTGTAACTCGGGTCGAAACGTCGGTCACAATTATATTTACTTTCACACATCAGTGTTATTCTTTATGAATACCACACCATTACTATGCCGCCCCTTGGATAGGAAGTAAAATGGAGGTCCCGAGCCTGTACGATGCCAGATACTCTTTAAAGATCCCTATCCTAATGATACTTGGATAGGCAAAATTAGCCGATTAGCCTTAGTGGTATAAAGTCAAGTTAATTAAAAAAAAAAAAACAACACAATGTCAGACAAACAGTACAAACTGAAATTATTTACAATGTTATAAAAAGTATCAACTTGTTACAAAAACAGTGTAACACAAACGTAAACATATTAATCGATCTTCAGAGCAAGACTAACTCTCCACTCTATCGCTCCTTATATTTACTCGTAGTATGATTTAGAAGAGTCTAGAGTCTAGAGTCTTCTACGCCCCGACAGGCGTAGAAGATTCTCAATCAAGTATTCAAGGTACTAGAACAGTTGGAAACGGTACGTTAAACAAGCAAACAAATTTCATGGGCATATAGGGTAAACCGTACAGTTATTGGCACCCTTAAAAATACATTTCTGTGGTTAAATTAAAAAAAAAAAACTTTTATAAAGGGATCAAGTAGAAACTTCCTATAGCTCCTCTTTATCTACCCTTATAAAGATTCAAGAGGTTTTTTTGGGTCAAAAGTTCAATAGTTTTACAATATGGCAATATTTATTGTTAAAAGTGTCAAATCTAGTTATTGGCACCCTGTGGATTTAATTGTGAAATCTTCCCTATGGTTTTTTTTTTTTTTTTTTTTTGGGACTTTAAGGCTTCCAGTGAAGCCCTATACTGCCCATACTAACACCCATGGCACTGGGCGATACTTCTCCTACGAAAGAAAAGCACCACCCAGGGCGGGACTCGAACCCGCAGCTCCGGCATGGGAGTACGGCGCTTTACCGCACAGCCACACCGGGCCCCTTCCCTATGGTTAGTTTGCTAAAATACATACTTACTTCACAGATGACTTAGAGAACCCTTCGAACATGACTCTTGTATATCTTGTAATAAAATTAGGACTTGTTTACCTATTTCTTTAGGTTAAAGTTGGGATGCCAATATCTGCAATGAGTGCCAATAACTGTATGGTTTACCCTAATTCATAAAAAAAAAAAAAAAAAAAAAAAAAAAAAAAAAAAAAAAAAAAAAAAAAAAATTGTAATTGACTTTTTATATTTTAAGTCACTGAACATCATTGTATGTAATATTATAACTTGTTAACGATCCAAGTGCTTTATAGAGAATTCACGGCGTTCTTAAAGTAAGTGCTGAATTAATCTGACGATAAAAAATTATATGTATAAAGATGGCTATAAATGTTTATGACGACATTGATGATTCTATTGAACATTCCCTAGAGTTGACTGACCTTTATTCTTTATATCCATGATTGGACTGAACTTTATGGTTTGTGGAGTCACTAACCCGCTAGCACTAACTCGCTTTATCTCCACTTCCTTCCTTAGCCTTAGCTCGAGACCCTTTCATTAAGAATTATTATAAATCAAATTTATAAGAGAAATGGGGTTTCCATGTTTTCGAAATAACTCCTTAACAAGAGTACACGATCGTTTCGCCTAATTCCCGCGATAAGAGAAAATCGCTTCTTGGCAAGGTAATTTTCATGATTGCTTCAAGTCTCAACGAGTCTCCCTTATAAACAACTTGATTTTTTTTTTTTTTTTTTTTTGGATATGCAGTTTGTTTAGCCGATAGCTCTGGCTTTATAGCCGTAAAAAATATTGCGAGGGTTATTATAAATGAATCTACAAATCGGCAAATCATCATCAAATCTTATCTTCCTTCTTTGGATTTTATTCGACATAATTTTTCCCTTTATTCGATTTATCAATATTCTCAAAAGGCATCAAATGGCTTTTATAATTTCAAAAGTCCTTAATAAGATTTAGATTAATACAGAATTTATAGTTAATTTTACAGATTTTAACGTTCATTTACTAATAGAGACTCTACTTTGAATATTACAGAATTATTTGAACACCTTCAGATCAATGAGATATTCGATATCTTTATCTTAGAATTATTGTTTATATCCAAATACATGATCAGTATAGTCCGTAGTATAAAAATATTTATATTTTTTTTGTAAAAAGGACTGTTTTGGTCCGCTGTAAAAGTATTATTTTTTCTATTTTTAAATATAAATATTGAGCCTGTAAACATACTCATAGACTGTTTTCCCAATATTGAAAAGTATGTCACATATTTTATTTTAAACAATTATTATATATTTCTATAAAAATATACCATACCAATGGTTATAAATATTCTGCCTCGTCAAATAAAACAAATAAGATTTTCTTAGGGCAGCCCTATTCAGCCTTCTTTCTAAATCGATTAATATTAACAATACTAAAGGTCACAGGTTCGCGTTCCGGGGGCCTATGCCGTCTCTCGGATAGGAAAATGGAGGTCCCGAGCTTGTATGATGTCAGGTTAAAGATCCATATCCAAGCAACATAAGGTCAGACAAGCAATAAAAACTGAAATAACTAACAAGGTTTTAAAAAGTATCAACTTGTAACGACACAGTAACACAAAGGTAACCATATGATTCGATCTTTAGAGCAAGACTAACTCTGCAGTCCATCGCTCCTTATATTTAGTCTGTATTAGAACAGTCTAGTAGGTTCCCGACAAGCGTAGAAGATACTCGAACAGTCACGACGTATTATATGAGTTTGTTCTGACAAAAAGTCTGGAACTCTTTTCAATCATGTGTTTTGTATTTTACAGTAGAATCCATTAAATACACAGAGAGGTGATAATTTATAAAATATAGAGGATAAAATTTATTATTCGTTATATTGTTTATTATTACAGAATAAAATAATATTTCTCTATGAACGAAATTGTTCAACAAGCTGAATCCATTACAAAATAAATAAGAATATATTTTAATTGGGTCAAAAATCTACTTTTCCTTTCACAGATAGATTACAATTGCTTTTTCTTTGGGTTTTTTTTTTTCACTTTACAATATTAATATAAATTGATTAAAAATAAAATAAATTTTATTCATAAATATATTTAAATTTTGCCAATAGGACTGCAAAGTAAACATCATACTGTATCAACATTATAATCTATATGTGAAAGGAAAGTAGATTTTTGACCCAATTAAAATATATTCTTATTTGTTTTTAAAGGATTCAGCTTGTTGAACAATTATGTTCATAGTGAACAAAATAAAATCAAATCAGAATCATTTTATTCTTTAATAATGAATAATGAATTTTATCCTCTATATTTTATAAATTATCACCTCACTGTGTATTTAATGGATTCTACTGTAAAATACCATTATTGCTCCTCATTTAAACAATTTTTATTCCTCAAAAATGTAAGAATTCCGTCATGCATAGAAGATTCTCGAACGGTCACGAACAGGTCCTAAAACAGTTTGTAACTATACCAATAAAAAGTATAGAAGTCTTTTCGATAATGTGTTTTGTTTGTATCTTTAACGTCTCTTTATGCCACTAAGGCTAATCGGACGATGCTACAGTGGGAGTCCTAAATTTTGCCTATCCTGGTATATTTAGGATAGGGATCTTTAGGGAGTACCTGACATCGTACAGGCTCGGGACCTCCATTTTACGTCCTATCCGTGGGACGGCATGACCAAGGACTTTTTACTCCCATTAAAAAATCATAGGGCCGCAGTGGGACGCGAACCCGCGACTTTTAGTGTTGTAGGTTGCCATGCTAACCACTACACAACTGGTGACCCCAATGTGTTTTGTGTTTTTCAAACCATAAAACGTATAATGAATTAACTATCGTTTATAAATATTTATTTATTCTAGATAACATTCTTGATTAAATTTCCCTATTCTCTGTTTTAGACTTTCGCATTTAGTATACGATGACGAAGGAGAATGGGTAATATGGTGGGAAAAAAGTGAAGAAGGGGTAATATGGTGGAAGGGGTTGTGGGTGATAAATCCTAGAGGCAGTGTCACCTTAAAAGCCAAAGCTCTTATTTTTATCGCCGTGGTTAGCTCGCGGGGAAGTAGGGAATAAAATGGAGGGAAAAATCCCTCGCCATAAACAACGAATCCAGGGCGGGGTTAACGTCCTGGGGCATTTCTTGTCAATCCCTTTTCGTCGAGGGAGACCCTGATAAATTATTGGATGGACAATTATAGGGCGACAATAAGATGGCCCCTTGAAAAGAGCCCCTATAAGTCGAAAGTTGACGGACAAATTACTCAAAGTTTAAGCCCCGGGGCTGGGATTAGCGACCGCTCTGCCCTCTATTGTACCCTCGGTCAAGTGTTTTCCTCTTCTTTCTCAAGTGACCTCTCGTCCTTGCTGTCATAATTGATATTGACAATTTTATTATAATTGTACTTTAATAACAAAAACACAATTAATATTTGAGAATTGAGAAGTTACATATATATTTATGGTTTGATATATATAAAACAATATAGGGTAAACCAGACAGTTATTGACACACCAACTTTAACTTAAAGAAATGAGTAAACAAGTCCTAATTTTATTTCAAGATATACATACATGAATCTAATGTTTGAAGGGTACTCTAAATCATCTACGAAGTAAGTGTTTAACTAACTATAGCGAAGATTTCACAATTAAATCCACAGGGTGCCAATAACTAGTTTTTGGACTTTTTACTATAAATATTGCCATATGGTAAATCTTTTGAGTGTTTGACCCAAAAAAAAAACCTCTTGAGTCTTTATAAGGATAGGTAAAGAGGAGGTATAGGAAGTTTCAATTTAATCCCTTCATAAAAAGTTTTTTTGTTTTTTTTATTTCACCACAGAAATGTTGTCTTAAGGGTGTCAATAAACTCCGATTTACCCTATGTGATTTGCTACATTCTTTGAGCTACAGTTATAGAAAATAAATTTCCAAAGTGCATTATAAAATTATTGTTTTATCTTCATACATTTTTCACACCTGTCAGCCATCAGCGACAATCAGCAAATGTGATCATATTAAAGAAATAATATATAAGCATTTTATACTTGAGAAAGGAGAGTGTCCAACAGCTCCTCTTTCCGGACTCCTAAATCCGGAGAGGAGGTCTCTTATCCAGCTTCTTTTTAGCCGCATTCTAAAGGGCAAGTCAGCCGTGGCCGTGGCGATGACGTTAATTAGTCATCAGTTAATTCAACAAAAAAGGTAACGTGAATAAAGAGTTCGTATTTGTTGTTCAATACTTGGTTCTTGTTACTCAATATAAACATAAACCTTTAAATTTTTAAAAATTATCGAAGTATATCCTTACATTATAAGGAGTACATTTATAAATAAAAATTATTTATCTTCCCACATTAGCATCTATTGCAACTGATAACCGCTTAATTGACCCCAAATCGGTTTGTATGATTTTCTTCCTGAGAAAGTTAACAACATGTCTACTAATAAAAATTAATAACTCTTCAGTGCCCATCGAAAACTAACTACGTTACTAGGGATTCTATTTTGATGAAATAATTTTTGTTGGAACAGTCAGGAACTGTTCTGGTACCTGTTCTTAATTGTTCAAGAATATCCTACACTTTTCAAGAACCTTCCAGAATGTTCGATTTCAAAGTAAATAAAATATTCAGCTAAAACATACTTACTGCTTTGGTTACAGGATTAAGATATTTTTCAATGTCCTGGATTTGTCGAGTTTCTCCTGACAACTATTATTTTAATGGTCCATAAAAGCCGATAGGTCAGTTGGGGTTGCCCTTGTATCTCATGAACTAGATGTCTCGTTATGCAAGGAGGTCAAAAAAAATAAATAAATAAAACGAAAATCGATTATTTTGACATTTAGGGTTTCTTAAACGACTGCTTTAGCCACAATGATGAAATTTATAACCGAATTGAGTAAAATCGTGCACTTTACAACAACGAATACGTTCAAAGTAAAGATAATCTCCTAAAATTTAAAGTTTGATTGGGTTATTTGAGGAAGCGACCTCAAAACGTGATCACTTCTCTTCCGCTCCACCACTCCAATAAGTAGACTACAATAAATTTCACTAACGATAACAAAGTTACCCTAGTTAGCGAACTACTTTCTTAGCGGCGGAGGGATATTACGAGACAAAGCCCCGAAGCACATTACCTACATAAGACTTCGATCCCAGAATTAAGTTAATATACCAATTAAGAAAGCAGTTAAGAATCTTATTAAGGGCTGTGTGTCAACTCTTATCGCTCGCTCACGTGAGTCGAATCGCCATATCTGAATCCCAATGAACCTTAAAGAGCTGCCGACAACGGAGGAATTTACATTTTTTATTTTTTTTTATATCAAAAGCCTTCTTGATATACTCCAATGAGGTTCTCCTAGTTGTCGAACTAGCCACTTCTTATATTAGCTATTATAACGTTAATGAAGTTCCTAAGACTTCCTCGCTAAGAGTTAATTATATGGTCCCATATTACGGCCGAAGTCACGGAGGGTTAGAAGTACCTTGCGATAAAGGAAATCTCGTTTGCGCTGAGTCGATTACTAAGATTTCATCTAGGAATATTTAATGCTGAACTTTATATAACGCAGCTACAGAATCCTTATTATATATATATATATATATATATATATATATATATATATATATATATATATATATATATATATACATTTGATAAATATTTATGTTCCAACTCTCTCTCTCTCTTTAAAAACGTTGACAACTCTTTTGCATACGTCTTTACTTATAAATAGGAAACGGATTTTCATGTAAATTGAAAAGTCAAATATGTACATATATATGTAACTATATCTTAAGAAATATGTAACAAAAAACTTTAAATAAGTAAGAACAAATATCATCAGGGTCACCTGTGGTGTAGTTGTTAGCATGGCAACCTACAATACAAAAGGTCGCGGGTTCGCGTCCCGCGGTGGCCCTAAGATTTTTTAAAGGGAGTGAAATGCCGTTCTTAAACCGTCCCTGGGATAGGACGTAAAATGGAGGTCCCGAGCCTGTACGGTGTCAGGTACTCGTTAAAGATCCATATCCAAGCAACACAATGATTCGATGTTAAGAGCAAGACTAACTCTCCAGTCCAGTTATATTTAGTCTGTATTAGAACAGTCTAGTAGGTTCCCGACAAGCGTAGAAGGTACTCGAACAGTCAGGACTTATTATATCAGTTTGATCCGACAAAAAGTCTAGAACTCTTTTCAATCATGTGTTTTTCTTTGGGTTTTTTTTTTTCACGTTACAATATTAATATAAATTGATTAAAAATAAAATAAATTATGACTACAATTTATTCATAAATATATTTAAATTTTGCCAATAGGACTGCAAAGTAAACATTACACTGTATCAACATTATAATATATCTGTGAAAGGAAAAGTAGATTTTTGAACCAATTAATATATATTCTTGTTTATTTTGTAAAGGATTCAGCTTGTTGAACAATTTTGTTCATAGTGAAATATTATTTTATTCTGCAATAATGAACAATATAATGAATAATGAATTTTATCCTCTATATTTTATAAATTATCACCTCTCTGTGTACTTAATGTATTCTACTGTAAAATACCAATATTGCTCCTAAGCCTCATTTAAACAATTTTTATTCCTCAAAAATGTAAGAATTCCATCATGCGTAGAAGATTCTCGAACGGTCACGAACAAGTCCTAAAACAGTTTGTAACTATTCCAACAAAAAGTAAAGAAGTCTTTTCGATAATGTGTCAGGTACTCGTTAAAGATCCCTATCCTAATTATACCTGGATAGGCAAAATTTATGACTCCCGCTGTAGCATCGTCCGATTAGCCTTAGTAGCATAAATGGACATTAAATAAACAAACCAACCAACAAATATTATCAAATTCATTAGAATGTGTGTATATTCACATGCATTATCTATATTATGTATATGTTTGAGTATATATACATGTATATGTATGTATAATATACATTGTATATAAATGAAAATCATAAAATTTAAGAATATCATATTAAAATCATAAAATCATTACATATTAAATCATATTTTCAAATATCCCATCTGAGAATAGCTTTGTATCAGCTGAAAGTTCTTTCCACGACAACAGATGTAATAGGGCCAAATTTCCGGTTGATCATTCTTTTAACGTCATACTTTTAAATAAATGGGGTAGTTGTGGTTTCGGAACAACAGTTTTTCAACTACTATGTTAGCAATCTATACTGGCCCGGTTTTAATGATATCTCTACTTTTATCTGGGAGTTTCTTCATAGATAACTTTTAAATAGTTTTCCCTCAGAGTGCTTTTATCAGAAACTTTCTTTATTATATATTTTTATAAGAAACTTTTAAAATCTATGTTGTTAATTTTATAAATATATCCTCTAATTAATGAACGACTTAATGTACCAGGTTGGAAAAGACCTAAATTAACCCTTTAACCGGGCGGGACGTCCAACCTTAACTACAGCGCCAACGGGCAGGACGTATATATACAATATATATATATATATATATATATATATATATATATATATATATATATATACAAATATATATGTATATATAATTTATAATATTTATAATAATAATATATTTAATTTATATTCATATATATATTTTTTGTACTCTTTATAACTGGTTAAGACTGTAAAATTTATAATTTCCTAATTCGATACTTCTATACGAGTATTTTTGTAGGTATTCTTTTTTTTTTTTTTTTTTGTCATTTTGCGTTTTCCTTTGTGCTTTGTAATAAATAAACGAAAACGAATATATTTCATAGCCTTTTAATTTATTTTAAGCATATATATAAAAAATAATATGAAGTTACATTGCACCGGGCGTGACGTATATACACGTCCTAGCGAAAGAGCTCGCGCCCGTTATGGGCTACGTATTTAAAAGGGAACTCCCCGGTTAAAGGGTTAAAAGATGACTAACCATTTACTTTAGAATCAGAGGAATAACCTGTTATCAATGCTTGGGATAGACTTCCTGTTTTTATGCAGCCCTTTCCTCAATGATATCTCAATGATACAAGCACACCTTGAATGCACATAATACTCTAAGTCGCTAAATAATATCTTCCTCAAAACACCTAACTCAATTTTTTTAGGTTTACTATAGCAAGAAAACTATAGTAAAAATATAGTAGGCATTTTCGTTTTCAAAAATTTATGACGCAATAAAAATAATGATCTGTGAAATAAAAATAAAGAAGATAGACCAAATATGTTTAAACGATTCTAAATGCTATAAAACTAATGAATGCAGCTTCCTAATAATAATTGTAAGCTCAGAAAAATATAAAGTCCGTTCCCTACTTAAAAGCAATGTTCTACTAAAGGCGGACTGCGCATGCGTAAGTGTGTTCAACGTGTTTTAAGTGTAGTCAGAACGTAAATACCCAATTTTTCGTGCATACATACATTTTACGACTTTATAAACTGAATATTATTCTTTCTGAATTTATAAGCTATTCAATGATATATTATAAAAGTGAAATTTCAATCTTAGCGAAACATTTTTCTTATTTTTTTCTCCTGTATATGTTTATCGATTTGTTTCTTATTTCATATTTAGCCATTGATTATTACTAGGCATTATGAGAGACAGTTAATTTACCCTCGCCATTTAAGCCCCATCAGAACATTCCTGTGATGAAAAACCTACCTGAAATTAGAGATTATTGATTATCATTTAACAGGACGTGATTAATGTAAATCGTTTGAGCCATTTTTAGGAAAATCGAAAAAAATATATAAAAATGTGGCAAAATTTATAAAATAAAATGCCCTCTCCGTTTTACTCAAATTGCTAATTTTAGGGTAGGGGTAGGGTATTGGTTTTAGTGGGCGATCAACTTCAAAGTCATTACGCCCTTTGGACTTCAACACTTGATTTTCTTTTAAGCTATGAATTTGATTTCTTCATGTTCTGCATATTTTTTAAATTTTATGAAATATTTATATGATATTTACCAATTTCCATCATCGATATTTAGCTTCTACCCTTGTAGCCGAGGACTACTAGAGGAAGACTACGCTCGATTTTTCTTTTTTATATTTCGATTCAATTAGTCTTTTTTACTCTTTCGATTTAATTAGCAATTTTTAGACGGCCTAAGACTCCGTTCTCGTTCAATTTGTATGCTTTCCATGTATGATACCTGAAGCCAGAAAATAGGGTTAAGGGGGTGGGTCAGAGCGGTTACAACGATTTTTATTCATGTACCCGCACCTACCCCCTATTTTTGGCCTCATCCAATTTCCATCACCGACATTTAGCTTCTACCCTTGTAGCCGAGGACTACGCTCGATTTTTCTTTTTTATATTTCGATTCAATTAGTCTTTTTTACTCTTTCGATTTAATTAGCAATTTTTAGGCTGCCTAAGACTCCGTTCTCGTTCAATTTGTATGCTTTCCAGGTATGATATTTGAAGCCCGAAAATAGGGTTAAGGGGGTGGGTCAGAGTGGTTACACCGATTTTTTATTATATTCCCGCACCTACCCCCTATTTTTGGCCACATCCAATTTCCATCACCGATAGTTAGTTTCTACCCTTGGAGCCGAGGATTACGCTCGATTAAATTTTTTTTTAATTTTATTAAAATTGGTTAACGATTATTCAGATTAATTACACTAAGATCAATTATATTAACCATTATTAACACCATTTCCTAATGGACAATTAATTTTTTTGGGATAAGGGGGGATATAGACTGGTGTTTTTATTCCCTGCTTATATATTTTTTTCATCTGTATATGAAAAGCAGCTGAATATGGTGTTGTGAAAGAGCCCGATCTCAGCTTTATTCTTGAGTGTGGGTAAAATATGGGTTGGCTTTTGTTTTATAAATTCATATGAAATATTTATGAAATTTTAGGTTCTTACGATGTATCGTTTTTGAGCTAGTCTTTTCACACATACACACATCATTTCACGGGTCTTTTTGACTCATGGAACACCAAAACATGTATTGCCATTGAAAACCGGAAGACAAATTTTCGCGATCGCAATACTTTCCCTTACTGTATTTTTCACATGTAGGTAAGTGACATTAAAAAAATCAAATGAGGAATACATATATTTCTTAATATATATGTATATATAATTTTTTTTGGTGTGGAGGGAGAAGTAAAATGGATAAAACGATAATCGGGTTTGCATTTTAATGATATTGGACATGCTATCAACTCTGCACAGCTTGATGCAGGATAACATGACGGAAACATAGCATAATGTTCCTCATATCTTAGCGGAAGTGGGCCTAATGGAAAAGAATCATTAAGGTGGCACAATGGGTTTTCATAAAAAGCTTTAAGTATCTTTTATTCCTCTTTGTATCTCCTTGTTCGTTTTGAATACGTCCCTAATCCTCCATCAGTTGAAGTGGATTTTTTTTTAGTTTACAGGCTAATTTCGAGCGTTTGTAAAATACACTATGCCTCCGGTCTTACAGCTGTTCCAAAATATAAAATCTTATATTTAATTATATAAATAATTAATTAATTTTTTTTTTTTTTTACTGAAAATATCATATATTTACTTTACTCAAAAAATATTTTTACAATTATGTGGGTTTAACAAGTTGTATTGAGCGAAAATAATAATTTTCCAATACCACACAAACTATAAAACACAAATAATAAAAAACGTTACAAAAAGTATTACTTGTTAACGAAATTAAATAATTAAATAATTAAATTAAAATAACGATGTGACTTGAGCTTCAGAACAAGACTAACTCTCCAGTCCATCGCTCCTTATATTTAGTCTGAAGAAAAACTGCCTGGAAGGTTCTAGGCCAGCGTAGATGGTACTTGAACATCTTCATAAACATGTACTAGAACAGTTTGTTCCAACAACAATCCTTAACTGTTTAAAATCATATGTTTTTGGATTTTGTTTTGTTTTACGTTACATTATGAATTTAATTATGTCTCTGTCATGATTACATGAAATTTATGATTATAATTTTTAAATATTTTTTATAAGAAGAGAAAAGATAGGACTTGGGATTTGAACCCGGACTTCCTTATCGCTAGTAAGGCGCTCTTACCACTTGAGCCACCAGGCACATATCCCGGTCAAGTCAATCCTTTCTCTTCACTGACCTCTTTACACCTATCTCGCAATTTTTGCGAATTATAGGGGTGAGTGGACATTGTCCAATTTAATGAGGTCTCTTGAATAGTGTCAATTTTTTTGTTGATTTAGTTTTTTTTTGTATTTAAAAAAATGTAGATTTTTTTATAAAGTTCCTGATTCTTAAAAATAGAACAAATTATAATTTGGGTTCACCTGGTATAGTGGGGTATAGGGGGGGGGGGGTATAGTGGTTAGCATGGCAACCTACAATACTAAAGATCGCAGGTTCGCGACCAGCGGTGGGATTTAGAGATATTGAGATAGGATGATAAAGTATCAGGATTTTCAGTCAAAAGTTTTTTTATTTGGAGAGCCTGCGTTTCGATCCAAACATTTGGAACTTCATCAGGGCTAAAATGAAGAAAAATATAAGAGCAACATGTTAAGTATCTATGCTAAAAGATGAGATTAATTACAGATAGTAACAATAAGAAGTAACAAAATCCAGGTAACTGTATGTTTACTCGACATGGGTACTAAGTCGTAGTGTAGCCTCCCACTTCAAAAGCTTTGGGTTTCCCCAAAATAAATCCTTTGAAATCGGCAAACTAATCCCTACCACCTCTCACCTTATAATTCCTCAACTCAATCTCTGAATTACTCAACAACTTAGACTCAACAACGTATCAGATTTTATTTTATCATGTTAACCAGCTAGCTACCTTCAAAGATAAGACTGAGACAAAAACTAAATTCATATTCGCACTTTGGACATAATCTTCAAAGATACAAGGAACATCTATGCCTAATTTATATTCTATTAATCTGCAATTATTTATAATTTTTCATTTTATTTTTCTTCATATAATTTCATTGGTTGGTTCATGTTTAGCCCCTTTTTACTTTCACTTACCTATATATGAAATATATGATAAGTGGAAGTATTGCGATCGTGAAAAATTTCGACTTCCGGTTTTCAACGGAAATACACGTTTTGGGGTCCCCTGAGTCCAAATAACCAAGTCCCGCGAAATGGTCTGTGTGTGTTTGTGTGAACAGACTAGCTCAAAAACTATAAACCGTGCGAACCTGAAATTAGGTATTTATTGTATGTATATGCCCGCGATGTGACAGCAAAAATTTCATCTCACTTGCTCAAAGGGAGGGCGTACTTTATTTAATAACTTTTTACGTTTTTTTCGATTTTCTCAAAAACGGCTCTAACGATTTTGATTAAACTGAGTTTTTGATATATTAATACGCCCGAGATATGACCGTAAAAATTTCATCAAAATTGATCAACCGGAGGGGGGACTTTACTTAATAAATTTTTTATCATTTTCACGTGTTTTTTTTTATTTACTCAAAAACGGCTTTCACGATTTTGATCAAACTGGGTATTTGATGTATGTATATGCCAAAGATGTGATAACCAACATTTCATCAAAATTGATCAACCGGAGGGGGCACTTTATTTTATAACTTTTTTTTCGATTATCTCAAAAACGGCTTTAACGATTTTCATCATATTCGTCATGTTTAATGAAAATTAGGTGTTATTTAATATCAGGTAAGCGCTATCATTATTCAAATGTTCTGAGCAAATGAAAACAAAAATAAGAAATGAATGTGGAAAAATGAGTAACTTTGAAGAGTGGCATTAACAAAACGCATTAATTTCTTATCTAAGTAAGTTGGTAAGTGAAAGTTGTGTGTTGCGCGCACGCACCAGATTTTTTTTTTTAGTTAGACGTTTACCTAATTTTTAATAGAATGACTAAAGCCTTTTTTTAAAGAGGTTTTAACTCGAAGACAAGTTCTAAATTGATTGTTAGCCCAGATTCCCTCACACGATGGTAGCCGAGACGTTAATGGGAAAATACCACACTAGGGAGGGAAAGAGATAGGACAGAGGATTAAACAATAAATAGGCGGGAAGAAGATAGGCGAGGGGGGGAGGGGGTTTGGTTCTGGCGCGTAATGACCGATTTGCCGGGACATTGCGCAGATCGTCGCCCCATCTGGTGGCGGTCCATCTTCTCTACTCCCTCCATTTCTTAAAATACTCCCGCCCGAATAACCCATTTCTCAACACTCTTTCCCGCCTTTTTCTATTTCCTTTTTTCCGCATTCCGCCCTACATTTGTTCTTATAAATTGTACCAGTATCGAATTAAGGCTTTGCCTGCCTAAATATTTTTTTTTTCGCAAAAAGCCCTTTTTTTAAAATTCATTTATTTTCAATTAAAATTATTTATTTGTGTTTAACGTCACTTTATGCCACTATGGCTAATCGGACGATGCTACAGTGGGAGTCCTAAATTTTGACTATCCAGGTATAATTAGGATAGGGGTCTTTAACGAGTACCTGACATCAAAGGCCCGGGACCTCCATTTTACGTCCTATCCGAGGGACGGCATGGCTAAGGATTTTTTACTTCCATTAAAAAATCCTATGGCCACCGCGAACCCGCGACCTTTAGTATTGTGGGTTTCTATGCTAACCACTACACCACAGTTGACCCCATGAATAAAAGTGTTCTATTACTATTCAATTATTTATATAATTTTTGTCTGAAGAATTAAAAGCTATTTCTTCAATATCCATAAATATGAACAGAATGGTAGGTCTTATCGGTAAATTTATATATGTCTGGTTATAAACCGTGAAGGAAAACAGTTTGTACCTAATTACCTATAAATTGGTGGTGGGTCGATTAAGGTCTGGCCACACAGGTCCGCACCGGATCCGCACCGTAGCAATTATATAGGTTATGTTCAGAATATTTTTAATTTAACTTACATATTACCTTTAGTTATGCTAAAGTGGCCCGTGTCTGACATGTGTGGCCTGAACTTTAGGCATAACTAAAGGTAATATGTAAGTTAAATTAAAAATATTCTGAACATAACCTATATTATTGCTACGGTGCGGATCCGGTGCGGACATGTGTGGCCAGACCCTTATCCGGTGGGATAAGCGACTCCCACTTAGGAACATAAAGGAACGTTAAACAAACAATAATAACGTCAAGGCAATGACTAAGATTTTAATTGTACAGAGGATTAAGTTATTTAAAGAAATTAAGTTGGCAGAAATTTGAATTTGTTAATAGTTAACTACAGGTTTGTTCCAACAACCTTTGATTCTAAGTTTGATTGGTTGGTTATCAAACAAGAGCCAATCGAAGGAAAGTGAAAACCAAAAAATTAAAAACCAAAAAATTAAACTTATTATCATAAGAGTAGGGAGCGGGGTAGCCCACTGGTAAGGCAGTGGATTGCTGTGCTTAAGGTCCCGAGTTCGAATCTGACATGGCTTGTGATATCTTTATTATTCGCCACAGTTCATCTCGTAGGCCGAGAGACCCTCCTGGGGCAAACCCAGCCTCTATAAAGTGGGTACCCTTAATTGAAAAATTAAGGGGAAAAACCCAGCGGTTGAGCGTGATCACGGTCAAATCACCTCCTTGCACGACCGCTGACCAAGAAACAGCACTCTTCCTTACATAGTACTGAACCCAAGACCCTTATGGGTTGTAGTGGTTCAGGTTTTTTTTTTTTTTTTATTATCAAAAGAGTGGGGGC
Organism: Aelia acuminata; assembly: GCA_911387785.2. Taxonomy (NCBI): domain Eukaryota; kingdom Metazoa; phylum Arthropoda; class Insecta; order Hemiptera; family Pentatomidae; genus Aelia; species Aelia acuminata. The sequence continues at coordinate 121,489,809 of OU426983.1, read as the reverse complement.
TTGATGATGATGATGATAAAATGATATAACTACTTGACTATTTGTTTTGTATATACTGTAGAGTCCGAAGTGAGTGAGTGAGCCAGTCGCGAGTGACCCTTTCCTCCGGATCAGAGAGGAAACGAGAGAGCGGGAACCGTCACATATTATCGATTCGAGATAGCATTGTTTGGCAGCGGCGGGCCCCGATCCTATCGCCGTCATATAGATCCTACTATTTATTTCAATGTCTCACCGATAGGGGGAGCACTGGAAATATTGCCACTTCTTCTTTTGTAAGAATCCCCTATCGGGGATCCGGGGATATATGTTAATGGGACTCCTGTCATGATAATAACAACAAGTGGAGGGGGAGGGGGAGAGGGAGAGAGAGAGAGGGGGTAAAGGGGGGGGGGGTCAGCACTGCCACTCGTCATTGGATTACACCCCATTTATTTTAATCTGAGGATAAGATATTTTTTTAAAAATCCGGTGCTATGCGCGCAACATAACTTTCACTTACGAACTTACATTAGAAATTTACCATTTTGATAAATACGTTAACTCCATTCCTCAAATCCACACATTTTTTCACATTCATTTACTTATTTCTGATTGTATTTTCTCTCTAAAGTACACTACGATTTTTTACTGTTAAATAAAAGGTTTTACTTGTCATCATTCGGCAAGGCAAGCATTAATACTCCATTGCGTCTCATTTTATAGTTATTCTATTTAGTTGTTTAAAACATCGTTTATAGATAACATGGAAACAAATAATTTCCATCAAATGAGCAAAACGTCTTTAATCATGTCTTTAATCAAACGTCATTATTAATGGCGTACTGCGCTTGCGTGAGCTCAATGACTTTTATGAGTAGTTGGAATATTATTTCCCTGTATATTTTTACTCGATTTTTTCCTATTTCATATTTAGCCATTTTTTATTTTTAGGTATAAGGAGATGCAGTTAATTTTTCCATATAAACAAAAGCAATGGTACTTTTAGAAAAACAAAAACGTCCCCTTCCACATTTAAGCCCTAGAAGAATATTTTTATGATGATGAAACATAGCTGATATTAAAAAAACTTTATTCTCATTAAACATAATGTGTTTGATCAAAATCGTTGAAACCGAAAGGTTTTGAGGAAAAAAAAAAAAAAAAAAAAAAAAAAAAAAAAAAAAAATTAAACAAAATTTATTAACTGAATTTCCCAGTCCGTTTTCTAATTTTGATGAAATTTTTGCAGTCACACAGAGGCATATTTATTCTATATGTGGCTGTACGTTTTTGAAATTCCTCAATATAAGCGAAATGTTTAACAATAAAACGGTTTGAAAGAATAAAGATTTCTCTAAATAGGGACTATTTTAATTTATTTCTTCAACATAATTTTCTTTCCCTTTTTTCTCGGTATGGGTGGAATATTGTCATTAAAATCTACGTTTGTATGACGTGCTTGTATGACTTGAACAATTATTTTTACAATAAATTATTTTATATAATATTCAACCATGATGGTTCGATGCTTTGGCGTCTTAGTGAGGATTGTAGATGAATGACGATTTAATACAAAGCCAGAGTGAAAGAAAAGGAGAGATGTTTGTTTTAACGTCACATTATGCCACTAAGGCTAATCGGACCATGCTACAGTGGGAGTCCTAAATTTTGCCAATCCAGGTATAATTAGGATAGGGATCTTTAACGAGTACCTGAGATCGCACAGGCTCGGGACCTCCATTTCACGTCCTATCCGAAGGACGGCATAGACAAGGATTCTTTACTCCCATTATGAAATCCTAGGGCCAACTACGCGAACTAGCCACCTAGTATTGTAGGTTTCTATGCTAACCACTACACCACAGGTGACCCCAAAAGGAGAGATATAAAAATATAAGATGTAATCATCCATCTTCCAAATCCATTTCTATAGCTAGAAATTATTTTAATCGACACCAAACATTTAAGAAGATTGAAAGGCACCTGGAAGGAATTTTTATGAAAAATCAAACGATCCTAATTGTTTAATTTTATCCCTTATAAAAAATTCTCAGGTCCATAGTTGGGAAGAGAGAGTTGGGGAAATTTAAAAAGGTATCCAAGAGAGGCGATCTAAAATTCTGAAATAATCTATGAGGAACTCAGGACCCCCAGAGAAGGGGTGAAATATTCAAGATGGGTTTTTTAATTACCGCTCCAAGCCGAGCCGCCAATTGGCATCAATTATTCAACAGCCCTAAGACCGGTCTCCGACTTCTTTCTCTCCTCCGAGGGGAAAATGTAAGGAGAAATAATTTCATCCAGGCACTTCTCAGCATCTAGGATACCTTCAGAAGTATCTCGGGAGGAAAGAAAAGATCCTGAAATATTACAATTAGGCGGAGTTGGGCTGTGGTTAACTGATTCCGGCAGTTAATTATATTTTTAACTACTCACTACTAGTTAAGTAGTTGCATTGAGCAACTATTTACAAATAATTAACAACTATTTAAAAGAAATAGTTAATTTTTTTTAGCTACCAATTACTACTTTTGAAAGGTTTAGTTCAACAAGTAATCCTGGATTAATGGTCATGCCCCCACTCTTTTGATCATACGTTTAATTGTTTTGTTTTCACTTTCCTTCGATTAGCTCTTGTTTGATAACCAACCAATCAAATGAGTGGAGGGTATGACAACTAGTCGAGGACTGCTTGCAGGAACAAACCTTTAGTTAACTATTAAGAAATTCAACTTTCTGCCAACTTAATTTCTTTGAATAATTTGATCAATAAACAATCCTACAATAAAAATCTTGGTCATTGTCTTTTCGTTATTCTATTAATAAATAATAGTATAAAGAATATAGTATATAAAGAATATAGTAAGGGAAAGTATTGCGATCGTGAGAAATTTAGACTTCCGGTTTTCAAAGGGAATACACGATTTGTGATCCCCTGAGTCCAAATAACGAATTCCCGCGATATGGTCTCTAAGTGAACAGACTAGCTCAAAAAATATAAACCGTACGAACCTGAAATTTGGTATTTGGTGTATTTATATGCCCGCGATGTGACAGCGAAAATTTCATCAAAGTTGATCAAACGGAGTGGCACTTTATTTAGTAAATTTTATCCCATTTTACATTTTTTTCGATTTTCTCAAAAACGGTTCTAAAGATTTCGATTAAACTAGTCATGTTTGATGAGAATCAAGTTTTTTTTTTAATATCATGTAAGTTTTATCATTATAAAAATGTTCTGAGGGGGCTTAATTGTTATTTTTTTTGTTTTCCTATATACCTTTCCTATATAAAGTACCTTTGCTTTTGTTTATATGGAGAAATTAACTGCCTCCCGTTATACTTAAAAATAAGAAATTGCTAAATCTAAAATATAAAAAAAAAATTGACGCATATACAGAAGGAAAAAAGAAAAAAATTTCCGACTCCAAAAATACGTAGATCCCACGCATGCGCAGTATGCCTTTAACACAAAACATACCATAGTTGATAATTAAAGACGTTATGTTCATTTGAAAGAGTTGTCAACGTGTTTTGGAACATACATATTTAATAATTATTTGTTTCCATGTTAATTAAATGAAGTTTTCAACAACTAAATAGAGAATTATAAAATCAAGCGTGATGGAGTATTATGGTTGTATTGCCGAAATATCACAAGTAAAAACTTTTATTCAGCAATACGAATTTTTAGTGTACACTATTTAGAGAGCAAATATAAACAAAAATAATTAAATGAATGTGTAAATTTGAGGAATGGCGTTTACGCATTCATCAAAACACGTCAATTTCTAATCTCATTATGTTGGAAAGTGACAAATAAAGTAGGCATGTTAAAACTTGGTAGTTAACTCGTATGTATGGTAGTAGTAGTTGGTAGTTATCGAATCTCTAGATGATTAATAAGCGTGGTGCCGACTGGTAAACGTCCGAGGGATAGGACAAGAAGGAGGTGGGAGGATTCCGTTAGACTAGATCTGTAGATTTGAGGTTTTAACTGCGCTCAGTGGACGGAGGTGTGTAATATTAAGCCCTTATGATGGATGATAAGCCTTTATTATTATTATTTTAATATACAATGATGGTTCGCATATTTATATATATATATATATATATATATATATATATATATAGAGAGAGAGAGAGAGAGAGAGAGAGAGAGAGAGAGAATGCAAGGCCTCAAAGTCTCGTATTATTTCAATAATTCACTTAATCGTGCAGATTACATCCCAAATTTTCGCCTATTCGGGCATCTGCAAGGGTTTCGTAAGCAAGCTAGAAACAGACTGATACCTTCCCATATGGAAGGAGGGCTAAAAGGGAAATATACAGTGTTGCCAACATTCAAACCAATTTAGATAACCGAAATGATAATTCAATATGGTCTAAAGAAAATTAAATACAATATTAAAGTTGAAAAAGGTTCAATTAAAGTAATTTAATTACATATACACACTCACACGCATACACACATAACATTATGCACTAGAATTGTAAATATTTTTGTATATACAACGTATGAAAAGTAAAGGCAAATCTAGAATAAATAATTCACTATTGGTTTAAAATGTTAATAGTTTCAGGAAAAAAATTGTTAAGATTTCTTGCATCAGTTTTAAAATTGACAACCTTATTAATGTTTGCAGCTATATATAGTGTTGTCATAATCGATGCTATGTTTATGCTCGGAAGTGTGTTTAGCTACGGCAGTTTTGGGTTCTTTTATTCCTTTGTTTTTATTTTTTTCAATTCTATATCTATAATTCAATAGTCTCTTCCTACAAACTTACTTATATTTTTATTTTTATTTTTTTTTTTTTTATTTTTTTTTTTTTTATCATTGATTGGATAGGCTGGCATACTGAAGTTTCCTGGTTCTCGTGTGGTAAATACCTCGTGTAGTAGTGACTTTCGGATAAAATTAACTCCCCTGACTTTCACGAACTTTAAGCGGTATCATGTTAATTCGTGTTAAATCCCCGCTTATTGCCTGCGGTTAAGACCACTCGAACCGTTTTGGGAGTTACACCTGGTTCTCAGGTAAAGTTGCTTGATTAAATTTCCGCCAAGGCTGCGAAGCTCAGTTCCCAGGTCATGTTATCTCTTCAGTAAAAACAAGCTGGCTGCTACGGCACTTAGCCGGATTACTCGCTTATCGCCATGTCATCCTCCCAATTTCCATATCGTCGTCCGGCACCGTCCTCTGGTAATGGCGTCTAAACACCTGTCCGTGAGATAGCGCGCTCTGATGGATTGCTTATCTTAGCCTAAATAATAGTTTGCCATTTCAATATCCCGAAGGAGTTCTTTTATCTTTTTTTTTTACATCTTTATCTAATCCCAGTCAAATCCCCTACTTCAAATATTATTATTTAACCAATGTTATAATTTTATATTATAAACTTATATTATTTTATATTATAAAATTATATTATTTTATATTATAAAATTATAATGTTATAATTTTAACACGTTAGGTCCCCGGGGTCCGATGTCTTACATTCCCATTTTAACAGCCGATTATCACATGAAAATGTCCAAAAGGCCGAACACTACTGGACTATTGGACGGCATCCCACTTCCGCGTCCGATAATATTGCAAAGAATACCTTTATGGTTATCTTTAATACCTCTTAATAAGTCTGTAATTATAAAAAAAACACTGATATTTGCTTTATTTATTTTATATAAATTCATTTCTTTAAAAGGGATTTTTTTTATCATAGAGTAAGTGGTTGTAAAGCAGGTTAAGACTCCTAAAAATTGTTTTAACATTGCAAAAATTATCAATATGGATGGTAATTCAAAATTCCAGCAGTTTAATGCTATTTTCGATAAACTATGCCGTAAATCCTGTATCGGACCCTGGAGGCATGTCCTGTGCCTCTTATGTCTAGTTCCAATCCTTAATTAAGCGTCTATATTCCATCTTATCGACACCATATTGTAAAATTTTGTGTTGCTTAACAATTATTATTTAACGAAAACAACAATTTTCAATGCCAAACAAATTATGATAACAAAAATAATTAGACAGGTTACAAAAATTATCACTTCGTAACACAGAAATGATCATATGACTTGAACTTCAGAACAAGACTAACTCTCCAGTCCATAGTTCCTTGTATATAGTCGTAAGGAGAAAAGCCTAGAACCTCCTGGGGCGTAGATCAACTCGAATATCGTAGTCACTAACATGTGCAATGACAGTTTGTTCCAACTATTATTTCGTTTCAACAAAAGGTCTAGAAATATTCTAGACCAAATTTTTATATAAAAACATTAAGAAATGATGTTAGGTGATATAAAGTTTTTATTTTTGACAATTACACGCCAAGTTTAAATAAGTGAATATTGATGATCTGTGAAGATGGGCAGATAGCCCGAAACGTCCATAAGATTGAATAGAGACGGTTAATTTAATATTTAGATTTGTGTTTCTTTAAACAACAGGCTGAAAGAGAAGAAAAGATTATTCAACTTCCCCTGCTTGTTTCAGTTAGTCTGTTCTGTTAAAGAATGAGATCTCTCATCCAACGCCTTTTTGATCTCGTATTATTGGCATGCCAACTATAGCCATATCGCGAATAAGTGTCTTTATATGTAGGTACGTGTAAGTTTTTATGTATTAGTCGACTGTTAGCATGAGAAAGTCTCTTTATAAAGTTAGATTAGTCTACTACCGTGGTCCTTTCGAAACAAATTTTAATATTTTACTGATAGCTTTAAAGTTTACTTAAGTAAGTTTTTTTGGATCTCTTAACATTATGTCTATAGAGGCTTAAGTAATTTCCTATATGTATCGATTTTTTAGTTTTGAGGATATAATAAAAACCAGAAAAAATTTTTCGCTCTTTTCAAAATCTGATAAACCTTTTTTTTACATTTGTATTTAAAAAAGCAAAATAAAATTTATATGAATTTTTTTTCAATCCAGGATACCAGCTACTGTCCAAGTTTTTTTAAAAATCAAGATCGCCCTCTAAGACCATTTTCGATAAAGCTTCCCATATGCTCCTTCTAGAAGATATGAGCCCTTAATATTAGCGAACTCCCATCCCCTTGCTTTTCATTTATTAATATCAGCTTTTTCAAATCCAAGCTTCAGACTCTGGCTCGCTCCGCTTGCTCTTCTAAGATAAATAAACCCCCAAAGAGGTCATTTATTTGTTGAGATCGAGGCCATAAATGGATAACCCCGTACTTTGCCGTACCCCACACTTAAACGTGAAATCGAGTGACCATTGATGTTTTACCGCTCCTATGTACCTTAATACAATAATTTTCATTATTATGACGGCTGACTTGTAACTAGCGTCTGTTCTGACTTTTGTTTAAACTTATTATGGATAAAAACAACGTCAGAAAAAAACTAAAATATGGTCTAGAAGCTTATCCTAAGATGTCTTTACACTCTACGAACTTTACCTTCGAACAGCCTTCACGTCGACTCTTCGGGTGCTCTAGGTACTTCAACAGTTCGCCTGTGTTCGGGGGTAGCGCTAGTGTCACTTATGATTTGGGTTTTTCCCAAGTGACAGGAGTTGTTCGTGATATTAGTGCGCCGTTCTAATTTGTCTCCTATTTTTTTTATTTTTTAGATAATATAAAATATATTGATAATGGAGATTTGTCCTTCATCATAAGCTAGCGTTGGGCGCGTCATACATATTGGTTCGCTTAACGTCACGTTAAGTATAAAAGGCTGTTCGTTTAACGCCGGTACGGCACGGTTCGAGGGAGACCTGTCCGAGGGTGAGGTTCTGAGGTTCGTAGAGCTAAAGACTATATAAAATATATTAAATAACACAAAAGCGACACTAGCGCTGTCCCCGAACACACAGGCTAACGGATAAAGTACCTAGTTCGTGTTTTATTTAGATTTGCCGAACAGTGTTCGTGAAAATATGTTCGGGATTAGGTTCGAAGGTGAAGTTCGTACAGTCTAAAGCCATATTGGTTCGCTTAACGTCACGTTAAAAGTATAAATGGCTGTTCGTTTAACGCCGGTACGGCAAGGTTCGGGGGAGAACCTGTTCGAGGTTAATGTTCGTAGAGTGTAAAGGAACCTTTAAATAACACAAAAGCGCGACACTAGCGCTATCCCCGAAGACACAGGCTAACGGATAAAGTACCTAGTTCGTGTTTTATTTAGATTTGTCGAACAGTGTTCGTGAAAAGCTGATCGGGATTAGGTTCGAACGTCTACGTTCGTACAGTCTAAAGCCATATTTCGCTAAACGTCACGTTAAGTATAAATGGCTGTTCCTTTAACGCCGGTACGGCAAGGTTCGAGGGGGAACCTGTTCGTAGAGTGTAAAGGCACCTTAAGAGTATCCATTCTATAAAGGGTGGTTGTGTCAGTATAAATAATTGCCTGTCAATTACGCGTTACTTACTCATTAGCTACCCCGCTCGCACTTGAGGAAAATAAAAAGTCAATGACGGCATTAATAATGATGATCTAATAAATATTGAAGATGATTTTATCGAACTAATGACTATAGTAAGAACGGTGAATGAATAATGTAAGATTTGGGGCACCATCAAAACCTTCCAAGCATACGAAACCATCTTAATCACCCCCACGGAGCTTAATCATATTCTCTCCTCCCTTTTAAGAAAAGAGGCCACGATAATTTTCATACTAACAAAGCTCCCCCGTTCGGCATACAAATTCTAAAACCCGGGGTGGGGGTTAAAAAGTCCCTTGTTGAGGTTGAAAAGTTGTCATAAGAAAAGAAAATGCTCGCTACATTTTTAATTTTCGTATTTCAAGTATAGAAATAAAAGAGCGAGGGGGGGGGTTAAGATTAAGAGACATTAGTATTCATCAAAAGGTCCCTCAAGAAGCATCTTAGGAGACCTGGTGTACAATTATGGAGGCCCCCCCCACACTTCGTCGCAGGATTTGCAATAATTATGGAAATTTATTCTCACTAACTCCTTCTTCTCTTTCTCCTTTAACACAATTGCAATTATAAAGCGCTTACAATTTCGATTCATCTTTTGCTAACTTACAGAATGAAGTAAGTCTCTTCCTGTACCGTGGGGGGAACAAGTTTAAATACATTTAAAAATAAATCTTATTACCTTGGGGATGAAATTCCTGTTGGAATTTCATATTTCAACTTCTGATTTTTATTTTTTTTTCGTACTTCCTTCATCTAATAATAATTTTAAATGTTTGCCAAATTATAAAAGAAGTGGTTTAGTAATAATACTATAACGAAAAGAATTGTCATTATATCCATTTACTTTCCTACTTATTCATAGCACGAATGTAATTTAGATGAATTTATTTTTGGAATACTAAGTAAGTATATGTTCCTTTTAGTTTTTCAAAGTGTGTTTGATTTTAATGTTTGTTGTTTTAAAGTTATCAATCATATTATTATTATTATTATTATTAATTATTATTAATTATTATTATTAATATTATTATTAGTACTTTTTCCAATTTGCCCCCTGACTGGCATTGCCACAACTCTTTCCTAGGTCTTTCCCAGCGAGCTAGTTAGCTCACGCATTGGTAAATTTTCAAAATATTTATTTATTTTAAATATTATTATTTATTCTGTTGTTGTCTTTCCGAGCAGTGCCAATTCTCAAGGGTCACCTCTGGTGTAGTGGTTACTATAGCAACCTACAATACTACAGGTCGCGGGTTCGTGTCCCGCGGTTGCCCTTGGATTTTTTAAGGGATAGATAGTTCTGCAAAGCCCTCAAACACCCCAAAACTTCATTTGTTTCAGTAAAAAGCATACCTGATATTAAAGAATGCTTGATTCTTATTAATCAGGCCGAGTTTAATCAAAATAGCTAAAGCTATTTTTAGGAAAATCGAAAAAATGGGAAAAAAAGTAATGAAATAAAGTGCCCCCTCCGTTTGACCAATTTCGATGAAATTTTTGCTATCGCGGGCATATACATACATCAAATACCGAGTTTTATCAAAATCGTTAGAGCCGTTTTTGAGAAAATCGAAAAAAAAGTAAAAAGGTATGAAATGAAGTACCCGCTCCGTTTGACCAAATTTGATGAAATGTTTGCTGTCAAATCACGGGCATACACATTCACCAAATACCCAATTTCAGGTTCTTACGGTTTATAGTTTTTGAACTAGTCTGTTCACACCCACACAGACCATTTCGCGGGACTTGGTTATTTAAATTCAAGGGACCCCACAACGTGTACTTCCGTTGAAAACCGGAAGTCGATCGCAAAATTTTCCCCTACTATATTTCATATATAGGGAAGAGAAAGTAAAAATCAGTTATACACATTTCTGAAGAATAGCTTTGGCACATATAACAATTTAGCAATTATTTTTTTGGCTGTTATTTCAAAAACTAATTCTTTACATTTCCATTCTTCAATTGTTGACCCACCGATAAAAAGAGGTTAAACGCAAATTATAATAACTACATTTTAAATTAATTCTTGGCTTATATTCTTATTAACTTTGAATAAACCGCCTCATTGCTTTTTTTAAGCCACTTGATTCATTTTGGTCCGAGCTTGCTGTAGAATAATTGAATTAAGCTCAGAATTGTAGTGTTCTGTTTATTTGCCTGAGTAGTGTTATAGAATCGAACCTGGTAGCCAATATCCTCCTCCATTTGGGTAAGTACTCAAGTACCTTTGCAGACCGGATGGGGATTTGTGGCTCAAGAACAAAGAAGCCGATTATTTCCAGTAACTGAGAGGTTTCCTACCTTATCTACAAGTCGGTAGTCTTTTGTTCTTGAGCGTTCATTGTAGAAGCAGCGGCCGATCGACCTGCTTCGATAACTCGATGGTAATGCCGGATCGAATATCGATTCTAACTTGCACACGGATCGTTATGTAATAATTATAAAGGCTTAACGACCCCGAAGGTTCGATACCGATTCCTCAACTCACTCCTCTCACCACTATCCGCTGACCGACATTCAGACCCAACTTCGATAGATCTATCTTAACGCAATCCTCCCACCTCCTTCTTGGCCTACCACTCGGACGTTTCCCGGTCGGACCCGTGCTTATTTATCTTTTAGTGATACGTTCACAACCGAGTTTCGGAATTTAATTTGCCCCTTTTATTCGCCGCACAGCAATCACCCCTATTATAGTTACCGGATATACTTCACACTGTTAAGTTGTGTACATGTCTAAATTTTTCCAGTACATTGGCCTCTCTTCAGTCCAAATATTCTACGCAGTAATTTATTTTTAAATACTCCCAGCTTTTGCTCATTCATCCCTCTATGTTAGCGACCATATTTTACTTCGATAAAGGGCCGTATGAATAATAATAGTTTTGTAAATTTTACTCACTTTCGACAGAAGGATAACATGGGGCCAGCATGTCAAAATGAAAAAAAGAACGCTTACCAAAAAGCTTAAACTTCTCTATCCACTATTTTCTAAATCTTTAAGACTAAAGCTGAAACAGAAACTAAATACCTACACATACTTACTGAAGTCCATCTGGACATACTCCTCACAGATATTCAGCATAGCTATAAAGACTCACTTACAAAAACTTCAAACGTTTCAATCTAAATTGCTACGTCTGATTACTAAGGCGCCCTGGTACGTGACTAACAAAACTTTACACACAGACCTCCATCTACCAACAGTCGACCAGCACATAACGACTCTTTACAAAAGGTTTTTCTATTAAGTTGACAGGACATCCTAACAGTTTAATCAGTAATATGGCTGACATACGCATAGATACGTGGAGATTAAAAAGGCGCTGGATGAGGGATCTGCTCTCTTAGACAGCCAAGGTAATTGACTCAAGCCAAGAAGGGGGTGCTGTTGGGTGCTTTCGTTCCTCATGCCTGACATTTCATTATTTCATTTTACGGCCATCTCGTTCGCTGGTTGTCCGCACTCTGCATACAGGTGCGAATTAATAATTAAAGTAAAAGAAAAAAAAAATGTTGTCAAAGCAGGCGCGAGATTTTCGCAACATTTCCCGCTTTTAATGTAGCCTTTGATGTATTCAAACAAATACTTCAACAGTTTTTAGTTTTCAATAGTTTTTTATTTTAACTTCATCTTTTTACTTTCGCCTCTAACATTTAAGTGACAATCAGCAATTAAAAAATTGTCTTTAAGTAAGTTACTTATTTATTTTTTTTTTATTTCCCATTACTAAGTTTAGTATTACCAGCTTTCCCATGCGAATAATCCGCATAGTCATGAACCATAAGATTATATTCATAATAAGAGAATAAGTAGAAAAGGGATATATTTTTTTCGTTGCGCAAATTAAAACTGAGGAAGCATTTAAAGAGTTGTAACTTTGTTTCTAATGATCCAATTTTCATAGTTATCTATTTATTCTGTAGGGAATACATAGCCATTTAATTTTTTTATTTTAAAAAATTACAAAAATCTCCTGTTTTTTATTTTTTGCGGGAATATTTTTTTCTATTCTTCATAGCACTCCTCCCGGGGTTTTCTTGAGGATTTGAATGTTACCGGCTTTGGAGAGGGAAGGTATTTTTAAAAAGAGTCATCAATAATCGAATTTGAAGAAGTATTAATAAAAAATATAATTTATTAGATAATATTATATGGTATTAGTCAACTGATTATTAAAAATCATGATTATCATCAGTTCTGTCAACATGTAGACAGTATGAATTGTGAATGACGGAACCCAAGGAACACTTGTGTACGTCGCATTTAATTGATTCGCCTCACTCATCAAAAATTCAGGAGACGCTCGCGGTTCACCGAAATCCCATTGAGCCGAAACAATCAGAGCCTCGACGGTTTGCTGATGAGCCGCTCCATTGTCTAGCCATTATTCTGGCCTGAGCAACAAGGATCATCTCCGAATCAAGTGGTGTCAACCGCACCGCCTCCGGGGGCGGCCTTAGGTAGTGAACACCAGGACCAGGATAATTGCCTCTGCTGCTTATTGATTCAGTTCGGGATGTGCCGCCTCCAGAGCTCCTCCGTGCCGGCACCTCGCTACCTCCTGTCTCTGTCATTATAATTTGGGGAACGGAGGATCTTTGCCACCCCCGGGGATGGAAGGTACGAAGGAATTGATACCGTTGTAAGATGAAAACCTATCCTCCTCTATTTAGATCTCGTAGATCTAAGTAGTCAGAAGGTTAAAAGAAAACGACCTCGTGTTCGCCTTAAAACATTGTGAAACGATACGGAAAATGCAACCCAAAAACACATGCCCGACTTTATTAGTCGTTCAAAGAACGGACGAACAGAACTTTCAAAAAAATAGGAACGGCTGTCTACTAATCGAAACTAAACATGGGAAACAATCAGAAAAACTACTCAAATGCGAAAGTTTTGCGGGTCAATTTGGCATATAAAAAAAAAAAAGGAATGGCAACGAAATACTTACAAATAAATACATTCTCCACAAAAAAAAAAAAAAAAAAAAAAAAAAAAAAAAAAAAAAAAAAAAAAAAAAAAAAATAGGATTATTAACAGCCAAAGTCCAACGATGCATCCCAAATCCCATACGGTGCTTCAACTGTTTGGGATTCGCCCATCCCATTAATGTATGCAAACATAAAGCCAAATGCATTCAATGCGGCGGAGAACTTGACTACAAAAAAATTCCACCAAAGACTTGAAGTTAATCTAGAAAAACACACATTTGCTGATTGCAAACCACCCAAATCAGAGTGATTTTGTAATATTTGAGTTTGATAAACAATTATTTTCATATTTACGTATGTTTAATTTATATATTTACATTAGGCTACTTGTGAAAGTATTTTTTTAGACTATTAGCCAGAATGTGCCACATTACATTACTATTACAGTAATTAATAAATAAAAAACATAAAAAAAGGCAATCATCTATTTAGAGACGGTTCATTAAACTATCTAGGAGGGATCACCTGTGGTGTAGTGGTTAACATAGCAAACTACTTTACAGAAGTTCGCGGTTTCGTAGTCCGCCAGGTTGGATGTTTCAAGGGATTCAAAAATTCTGGGTTGTGCATGCTTTCGGATGGGACCTAAAATGGAGGTCCCGAGCCTGTACGATGTAAGGTTCTCGTTATAAATTCCTATCCTAATTATGCCTGGATAGGCAAAATTTAGGACTGCTACTGTAGCATCGTCCATTTAGCCACAGGAGCATAAAGTGACGTCAGTTGAATCAACAAAGAATATTATCAGAATAATAAAAAATTTACTGTGAACGTAACATTCTTATTCTTATTTAACATTAAAGTTATATTTAACTTTAACGGCGCAGTATTTACAGTACCAGCAATACACAATAGTTTAGCGGGTTTAGAACAGCAATTTTACTAAACCTGTACCTACTCACGCACTTTTTAGATTTTAATAAATACTAGTGCTAATTACGATTACACGTTTGACTATTTACTGTTAATGGTTTTGGATTTGAGAGAAACTGGAGCAGATAATTTTTATTTTTTTATCCATTCTTATGTTCTCAAATTTTTAAAATTATTAAATGCGTATCTATTTCAGTTTGATCCGAATTACTCATTCTCTATATTATAAAATACAAGGTAACGAAACGACCGCTATGATTCTAAAAGGTGAAGTCCTGATTAGCGAGGCGCGGGACACCTTTTGTTCCTGGCTATTGTCCTGCCCGGGTTCTATTCCCGCTGGAGAATGTCCTGGGGTCCTCAAAGGACTCCACCGCCAAGGTCCAAAGGATCATTGTGTTGCCTTGCCCGAGGCGTGAATATATTAGAACAGTTGATGAAGGTGGGACACTCTTCCTAATTTACGTAATAGATAATGAAAAATACTTTGATATACCTCATATTTTTTTTAAATAATAAATCTTACAATAATTCAACACATTTAACTGAAGGATCTATTGGAATTTATATATCTCTTTGATATATAAAAAAGTTTTTGGTGACCGTATAATATTTTATTTTACATTCCCTCATTAATTGAAAAAAATAAATATTAAAATGTTGGGATATAGTTTGTATAATTTTTAAATGGGGTTGGTTTGCTAATAGGCTGAGAGGGGGCTCATATATTTCTCCATTAATTAAAAAGTTTTTAATGGCCTAATATTTTATTTATAAGCAAGTTGTTGGCCGGTAGACTAGCTTGTTGTTACCAGGTTTACTAGCTGAGCTACAATTTTCTATGAGTTAGATAGACATAGTAACCCTCTCCCTTGTTATTTATATAATATAATATCTATAGTTCTATATAATATATATAGTAATATTATTTACTAAATAATATGGTATCATTTATATTAAATAATTATCCATTACAAAATTGGTTGCCAAAATTAACTCAGGATCTATTCCATTTCAAGCATATAAAACAGATGTTTTGTTTGGAGGTATTCCACCCAACATATTAGCCATTTTTCATCTTCAGTTAAAACCCGAATTCTTTCATATCAATTATTGAAAATAAATAAAATTAAAGGTTCTTTAGAGGAAGTGGAATTTAGAATATTTGTCATAATCCCTACCTACTATTTTCATGGTGCTAAAATACATGTTCAATAGTAATAAAACCCTAATATTATATATATTTTTTAATTAATATAGAGTTAAATATATATATATACAATATATCTTGAGCCATTTCAAGAAAAATTTCTAAAATGTTTTAACGAATAGATTTAAAGTGAACATTTTGCTGTTCACAGACTGCTGTAACACACAGAAAAAAAAAATTATCAGGCTACAGGAAATTCTAAAACATGTACTCTCTATGGAAGCCAAAAATTCTTATTTCCCTCACTGTATATTTTCATATCTAATCATTTCATATTTAGGTTAGTGAAAGTAAAAGTGGCATAGTATTTACATATAGATTATTTAGAAATGAAATTATATTCTTAGTTCTTAGTAAATGTACTCATGAACTGTTACTATGAATGGTCTCAAAACACACTATTATTCATGAAATGATTCATGTATAAGTTTTGAAAATAAAAAAAATTCTTGGTATTAACAAAATGGAAGTTCTAAAAATAATAATCCTTATTATTTCGATCTCACCATTAATAACATTATTAGAAATAATAATTATATTTTTTTTGTTTTACAGAACCAGACTTTGTTGGCTCTTTCGACATTGACCAGTATGTTTTCTTCTTCTTTCGCGAGACTGCTGTAGAGTACATCAACTGCGGTAAGAGCGTCTACTCCCGAGTCGCGAGGGTCTGCAAAAGAGACACTGGCGGAAAGAACATCCTCAGCCAGAACTGGGTCACGTACCTCAAGGCGAGGCTCAACTGTTCCATTCCTGGAGAGTTCCCGTTCTATTTTAATGAAATACGTAAGTGAGATAACTTTTCAGTTTTGTTTTTAAGAAAAAAACATTTGAAAAAGAATCCAAATATTATATAGACAGACAGACTGACAAATGTGTTTATTTATATAAAGAAACAGAAAAAAAATTAAAATACAATGAAAATCTCACCAAAACACCACTGCAGTGGGAAACACCCGTTCGCAGGAGTTCTGATTTAATAGTAACTTAAAGTAAAATATTAGTACTCGCCTCTTAATAAAAACAAATAAAATAAGTAAATAAATATAATGGTGGTACAGAAAAAAATAAATAAAAATAATAATAATAGCCTCCAATTGCCATAAATAACAAAAGAACTAGCAATTTCAGAAAGAACTTCATTGTTCAAGACTGCAAATAATAGATACATAATAAACTATATTTCCTACAGAACATATTTGATTATCTTCATTGTTAACTTTAGTATATGGAGAACGTATGGTTGTTACTGAAAGGGATATTTAGAGGTAAAAAGTGGGATATTATTATTATAGGTAATCGTGGTATGAGGATTCGGTATATAATATTTATTATATTATGTGGGATTTTAGTTAATAATTTACGAAAATCATTTGCGGTATCTTATGGGAAGTTGAACTGCTCTGTTAAAAAAAACCGATAGTAAAATGCCTCTCTAACATATCCGCTGAGCAAAGCCCAATCTTTACCATTCAAATACGAGATTACCTTCTTGCCAGTTAGAGTGTAAGCATTAAACCACTTAGCCCTATAGTCCCTTAAGATAGTGCAACTCCCAATAAAATGGCTAATTGTTTCTAACTGGTTGGCATTGCATAGGCTGCAGAATATTATCTATAGGCTGTAACTCATGATCTCAATGTACTGCAGATGGTCGACTGTATATTTGTTCAAGGTTTTGACCTAAAACAAAGAAATAAATGTAGATTATTTATTAATAAATAATGGTAGAAGCTAGTTGACCATAGATGGTAGATGAAAGCTCAACGTTTTGACCCAAATTTTAGGCCATTAATTATTTTGCTTTCATATACCACCAGTCAAAGAGCCCTGATGATGACCTAAAATTTGGATCGAAAGGTTGACTAAAATAAAATATGTAATACTCACATATTAGTGCTATTTATTTTGGCCTTTGAGTTCAATATCTTCCTAACTAATTATGTTTTGAATATCACTATTTTTCATGATATTAATAATGCTTTCAATTTAACTCTAACTTTTAATTTTTATCTTGAATTTTATTGGTTTCAAAAATTCTAATATTGCTTTTGAACGCTTATTGTCATTTAAATTTTACTGTGAGTTGAATGATCGATCTTATGTTTTTTTAATAGTTCTTAACATATGGAAGTCTTAAGTAATATTTCTTTGAAAGTTACTAAAACCATAAAATTTAACAAGTTGTTAAATTATTGTTACAGTGACTGCATTGCACTTGATTCGTGGCTTTTTTTAGCCGATACTTTTACTAATAAGAAATTATAACAATTTTTCTTTTATCTGAGAGCGTAGATTTTATTTATATATTTACAAGTTAATCCTCAATCACAGGCTCGCTTATTTAATTTGTCTCCGACGTTTTGGCATTCTAGCCATTTTCAAGGTTAGGTATACTTAGGTGACCATAAAAATTTTACAAATAAGTTTAATAAATGCCCTTTTCGCAATTTAAAAACTATAATTGTCAAATATCTTTAACTGAATATCATTTATTTATAAAAAAAATATTAGAAGACTTTTTTTTTTTCAAGGATTTATATTACAAATAAAATTAATATCAGTAATCATTTTTGGTGTATTATTAATATTTTGTCTCTTACAGAAAGCATCTATAAAGTTCCCGGAGACAACACTAGATTCTACGGTACATTCACTACCAGTACGACGGGTCTGATGGGCAGTGCAATATGTGAGTTTGATCTTTCGGCTATTCAAGCGGCATTTGCTGGTAAATTCAAAGATCAGGCTACTTCCAGTTCTGCTTGGTTGCCTGTGCTGTCTAATAAGGTTCCTGAACCGAGACCGGGGCAGTGCGTCAACAATACAGAAACTTTACCAGGTTGGTATTCATTCATTCAATCGCATCATTTTAAAATAAGAAGCTTTAAATTGGGCTCACAGATTTTAATATTTTATCCATATTAAACTGTTTTGTTACCTTTTTTCACTTTTCTCTCATTATTTAAAAATTCATGTTCACAAACTATCTTTACTTTTCTTTCTGGCTGTTTTTAATCTAATGTTTTGCTTATCCACTCTATATTACTTAAATAATGTCTTCTCTCTTAGATTGGTGGGAATAGAAAGTGGGGATTTGATAATTATACGGTTCCAACATTTAGAGCAACAATATGTACAGTATGATGTTATGATTTTTTATTTTTATTTATCCTCTAATTCAGTAGGAAGATTACATGATTAATGAAGTATTAGCAATGTGTCTTCCTTTATATTTTTTTTATTTCCTTACAAATATACTTCCTTGACATTTTGTGGTTGTTTCCCCATTCTCAAAATACTTCTCTATCATATGATTGAATGTCATGTTATCAAATAATATAATAAAATTATAACTGTGTAACATTTTCAAAATTCAATGTTATGCATTCTTATATATTAACGCACACTAAGAAGGATATAATTAGACAAGTATAAGTTAATATATAATAATGCGTAATAGTGAATTTTGGAAATGTGACATAGTTATAATTTTATTATATTATTTGATAACATGACATTCAATCATATGATAGAGAAGTATTTTCAGAATGGGGAAACAACTCCGAAACGTCAACTAAGTAAAGTTATGAGAAAATAAAGAAAAATAAAAAGGAAGATACGTTGCTAATATTTCATGATTTTTTATCTAGTGAAATTGTTAAGAACAACATATGTTTTACAAAATAATTTCACATAGATATAGATGCTTAATAGTTATCTTATTTTTTATGTTTATCCTAGTAAGCAATTTCAATAGTTCACAATACTTGCTTAAAATGCTAAGTAGCTCCACAATATCTTTGACTAAGTTATCCATTAATGAACTAACTAAATTAACTAACTTTTCTTCACCCTTCATTTATACAAGATAATCTCTAAAAGGCTCTTCTAGGACCTTCCACAGCTTTCTGAGGCATCCTATTTTCCTTCCAATTTTCAAATAAACCAAAAACAATAACAATATCAAATTTACTAATACAGGAATCATTATTAAAATAAATTCAGTTTTTTAATATATATTATCATTTGTTTTATATTTTATGTGTAATAACGATTACTTGTTTTCAGATTCTGTACTGAATTTCATCCGATCACACCCATTGATGGATGCGGCTGTAGCGCATCGGAATGACAGGCCTGTCTTCTACAAGAGGGACCTCCTCTTTACTCATCTCGTCGTAGATATACTGAGATATGATGTGTTTGGCGACAAGCTGGAATTTGTTGTTTACTATACCGGAACAAGTAAGGAGCTTAACTGTTTTTAATTTTTTTTTTGTAAGAAAATTAAGGCAAAAAATTATTAAATATATCCAATTTTTAATAGTTATTAATTTTGGGATTTTTTTTTTTTTTTTTTAATAGATCTTGGAAGAGTATACAAAATAGTGCAATGGTACAATGAAGAAGGAGAACCACAGTCTGTACTTCTAGACATTTTTGACGTCACGCCCGGAGAACCTATTAGAGTAATGGAGATTTCAAAGAAGGTATTAAATTTTTATCATAACTATTATTTTATCATTTTATTTATAAACTAGCATTCCTCGTCGCGGCTTTTCCCGCGAGCCCTTAAATCAATTCTGTGATCATTATCTTGGTATTGATTTAATATAATACGTTAACTGATGTTAAGGAGATTTAGTAGAATCGGAGCTTCCGGTAGGTAGAATGTTAGAGGGGGAAGCTGCTGGCTCGGTAGAAGAGAGGGAGACGTGTAATGGAGAGAGTTCACTAAAACCACCGAAACAAAAAATTGCTTACTCGTCGTGAACACTTCATTTTTCGGGCTTTCGAGTTAAACTCGTCGCATCAAGATCTTTAAAATGAGTCCAAATTAGATACTTTTTCTCGCAGTGCAAAAATAGGTGTCGTTAGAGTTAAATGACAATATCGCCATTTAAACCCCTTGGGGGTTACATTTTTGAAATTCCTTACTTAGTGGTTACCTAAATTGCGTTTAAAATCTAAATTCCGAATTTCAAGTTTCTATCATTAGTAGTTTTTGCTCTGCGTTGATTCTGTCAGTCAGGACAAAACCTCTTATATATATATATAGAGATCGAAATAAAGTCACACCATCCCCAATCATGGGAATCACAGTGTGCATAATTTGATTACCACTAATATTTAAATAATCAGTAGCCATATTTTATGTGAATGTCTATTTTAATAATATTGTAACGTTATATCGATATTGAAATAAAAAACATATGGTTTAAAATCTCAAAAATAGATTTCTGTTAGAGTTAAACGACAATTTCGCCATTTAAGCCCCTTTGGGGTTACATTTTTGAAATTCCTTTCTTAGTGGTTACCTACATCACGTTTAAAATCTAAATTCCGAACTTCAAGTTTCTATCATTAGTAGTTTTTGCTCTGCGTTGATTCTGTCAGTCAGGGCAAAGCCTCTTATATATATAGAGATTTATCAAACTAATTTCATCGCTATTGAGTGGAAAAGTAAATATTTTATAAATATTGCTTGGTTTTCCCTGATCAGGGAAGAGGCTGGGGGATTAATCTGAGTATTATTAAATGTTCCCTGCCTCCAGGTTTTGAACTGGCATCTTATGTCTATGTTGTGGGGGGAAAACGTGTATTTCCTAACAAATTACCCCCACTCGGCCACCCAACCCCCAAAATTACGTCTAATTAATTTTATACATAAATTTTTAACAATGACTCTGTGTCAATTAAATTTCACCTTTTGACAATGATCATCCCCCCCGATTACCTCTTTACAATGTGGCAATATAGGTTGGGTATTGTGATCATTGAAGATAGAAAGTTGATATGGCTGGGATACTGGCTTTGTAGTGTAGTTGTTTAGCACACTGCAACGGTGATGTTTCGAATCCCCGCCATGGCCAATCTTTTCTCTTCAGATAAAATTATATTAAATTATATTTGTAATACATAGTATTAGGAGTGATTAAGTAATTAAAAAGTTTAAAATATCATCTTAAGTTTGTATTTTATAATTTTTATTTTAATATTTCAGCACAAATCTATTTATGTCGCATCTGATGAAAGGGTGAGGCAAATAGATTTAGTAATGTGTAACCGCCGCTATGACAACTGTCTAAGATGTGTCCATGATCCTTATTGTGGCTGGGACAAAGACACAAATACTTGCAAACCGTTCACACCTGGGTAAGTAAAAAGCTGTAGTCAATATTAGACACTTTTCATCATCATCAGTGATTCTTTACATAAAATAAATGTTTATTATGATTACAGATTGCTCCAAGATGTCAGTAACAGCAGTGCGAGTGTCTGCGACAGTTCCGTTGTGAAGAAGAAGCTCTCAGTAACGTGGGGCCAAAGTGTCCATCTTGGTTGTTTTGTGAAGATGCCGCAAGTTTTGGCATCGCAGACTGTAACGTGGTATCACTACAGTAAAGAAAAGGGTCGATACCAAATAGTGTACAGAGGTGACAAATATATTGAAACCTGTGAACGAGGTTTGGTAATCGTCAGCGTTACCGAAGCAGACTCAGGCAGATACGACTGTTGGCTTGGAGGTTCCCTGCTCTGCGCATACAACATAACTGTAGATACCCACAGGTGTGTAGTAAAAATTATTCTCATTTCAAATATTATACGTTTAAATAAAAATAAAAATATTTGATATAAACAAGTATGTAGGAAGATTCTATTTAATTATAGATATAGAATGTTCAGCTTCAAAGTCTCGTGTTATTTCAATAATTGACCAATTATCATTCATCATTCAGATTACATGCCAAATTGTCGCCTATTCGGGCATCTTCAGGGCTGTAAGGGTTATATAAGCAAGATAGAAACAGATAGGCAGTCTGTTTCTAACAAATTTGTCATGTAATCTGCATGATTTGGTGAATTATTGAAATAACACATGACTTTGAGGTCTAACATTCTATATCAATATTTTATATATATACTAAATATTTAAGGTACTTGTTTAGCATTAGGCTGGGCAGCAACCTACCCTCTTAATCGTGTCATTTTCAGTTACCTAACATCACATTTTATTCTCTTAAAGTGTTGTGCTTGGTTATTTTTCTTTAATTCACTTCATTTTCTGTTGTTTTTACTACAGTAGACCTTTGGATGTATGGCTTCGGGGTGCGGCCTATTTGACGCCGTTTAGTGTAGCTCTGATTTAAACTTTAAAGGATTCCCCCTTGGGCACTTTTGAACAAGTGAAGAAAGCATAAGTTGAAAGCTGGAATTAAATAAAGCTAATCCAGGCCCCTGAAATAACTCAATCGGAGCTCACTAATACCACAGTCTCATAACCTGTCAAAATAGGCCACACCAAAAACCCGCTGTTCCAAACTTAATAAAAATGCCCCTTATTTTACTAGTGAGATTATTAATTTTAGTTTTATTAATTATTTAAAGGTATTTGTATATGTTCAATTTTTATTAACATAAACAGGTAGGTGTCACTTTATAAACTTGTTGAATATGAATCTTTTCCAAACTATTCTAAACATGTACCAAATATAGCTATTAATTCATTTATTTGTTTCACCTTAGTAATTTTTTAATGCTTTTTTTTGTTTCGCAGATGTTCCCCACCTGGAAAGTCACACGATTATCATAAAATATATTCTGATTGGTGCCACGAGTTTGAAAAATATAAAAATGCAATGAAAAATTGGGAAAAGAAGCAAGCGGTAAGTAATAATTAATGTTATATACTAAGAATTGGGATGTGTAATATTTTTTTATTCATTTGATATTACATTGGCCTCTATCCGATAGTGTAATTAGCAATACTCGAATTTTAGTTGTAGAATTTCAGAGCAATTTTGTAATGCAGCCCTGTTTTAATTTTTAAAAATCTGGTTTGAAGCGCACAACATGCATCTTTCACTTACGAACTTACTTTGATTAGAAATCGACGTGTATATAACTGTAACTAACATAACACACTAAATAAAGTGCCCTCTCCAATTGATCAATTTTGATGAAATTTGTCGCATCATGAGCATATATACATCAAATACCTAGTTTGATCAAAATCATTAAAGCCGTTGTTGAGTAAATAAAAAAAAAAAAAAATGTGAAAATGAGACAAAATTTATTAAATAAAGTGCCCCCTCCTATTGATCAATTTTGACTGTCATCGTGGGCATATACATACATCAAATACCTAGTTTGATCAAAATCGTTAGAGCTGTTTTTGAGAAAATAAAAAAAAAAAACACATGAAAATGAGATTTATTAAGTAAGGTCCCCCCTCCAATTAATCAATTTTGATGAAATTTTAAATGTCACATCGTGGACATATACCTACATCATATATCGAGTTTAATCAAAATAGTCAGAGCCGTTTTTGTGAAAATTGAAAAAACCTAAAAATAAGACAAAATTCATTAAATAAAGTACCCCCTCTGTTTGACCAATTTTGATGAAATTTTTGATGTCATATTTTATATATAGGTAAGTGAAAGTAAAAAAGGTTTAATAATTAGTACAGTAAGGGATCCAGGTAATGAAAACTTTGGGGGTCACCTTGGTGTAGTGGTTTAGCATAGCCAACTACTACACAGAAGTTCGCAGTTTTGTATTCCACCAGGTGTATCTAGGACGTTTTAAGGGAGTAAAAAATCCTTGGCTGTGCACTCCTTCAGATGGGAAGTAAAATGAAGGTTCCAAGCCTTTACGATATCGATATCATGTACTCTTTAAAGATTCCTATCCTAATTATAGATGCATAGGAAAAATTTAGGACTCCCACTGTAGCATTATCCGATTACCCATACATCATTAAGTCATGTTAAAAAAAAATCAAACACAAACTTTGAAAAATAATAGTATGCTGTATTAACCTATACTATCACTCCATACCGATAATAAACTTGATCTTAGAAAATGGAGTATTTATATTATTATTTGTCATTAATTTATGTTTTATTTTTAATTTGAATTTATTTTCCAACTTCTTTACTTTTAAATAAAATTTTAAATCATTGTAACTATAGCATTATATCAATGCAATAAATTTAAAAAATAATAAAGAAGTCGTGAAATAGGGGTTAGTATTTTAGAAATAAAAATGAAACATTTAAAAATTTTTTTTTTTTGTTACAGCAATGCAGCCGACAGAATGATACAGCAGCTTCGACCAACCAGAACAGTCATCCAAATGAAATTTATCGAACACCAGTAGTGTGAAATTTCTTCTACCCTTAGAGTAAATTACGAGCTCTCGTCGACAAAAATGAAACTTAACTTTATGTTTACCCTTCCTTGACAGACTATAATATTAATAATAAAAATAATAATAATGAACAAAAATAATGAGGGTTACTCATAGATGCCCTTCGTCCCTTGAAGACTGATAGTTCTTTTTATAACACTAATATTTAAGAAAAAACTAATTACAAAAATATTAGTTATTTCTTACAATTTATGTTGTTTTTATTTTATTTTTCAATCTTTCATTGTATAAATCAAAAATTAGTAAAGTAATTAGCTATGTAAAGAGGATTGCATCAAGTGAAGGCATTTTTTTTAAAGGATTATTTTTAGAACATTAATAACGATTTGTTACTTGAGCTCGATTTTGTGTGACGAAGGAAGATAAAATTAGTGATCTTAATGAATTATAATGCTATTGAAACTGCGACGGTTTCAGTGGGTCTGTGATATCAAAACTTTAAATATTAGTGTTTTTATTTGGTTATTAAAAATCCTATTATGTGGAAGTAAAATAGGCAAAAGTTTAAAAAAAAAAAAAAAATATTAAAAAAATGAACTAAGTGACTATTAGTATAGGAACTGTGCGAGTTAAAGCTTTGTTTTCCTAATGACAGTTTTTTTTTCTACAGTGCACAAAATTCAATTTATTCTCATTAATTAAATTTAATATATTGTCAGTTTGATCGCACCTTATTTTTAGATCAGCTGATCATATTCATAAACTGATAATGATCAGCTGATTATTTAATAGCCATGCAAGCAGAAGAAAATGGAAAAATACAGATTTTCATTAGATATAATGTATAATATAATTTTGCATGGTAAAATGTTAAAACTCCATTAGTTTTATCAAAAATTAAGATGTTCATCCAACTTTAACTCTAGAAAAAGAAAGCCCTGTCACTAGGAAAACCCACCTTGTACAGCAAATAAATATAAGTTAATATTATAGGTGTAATGGCTATTGACTCCGTGTTCTTTGTTGTACCTCGGTATTGTATTGTCCTTTCTCCTTTTTATTATTATTTTTCTTTTTTTTTGTTTTTTATACTTTGTATATAAATATATAAATTGATTGAACGATAACTTTTATGAAATCTAAGTAGATATGTAATTACCTCTTGTAAAAAAACAAAAAAAACATTAAAATTAAATAAAAATTATACCAACTGTGGTATGTAATGTTGATTAGTGCATTTTTACCATTGGAATGGATTAAGTAAAAAACTGTGTATATATTTATATAATGTTTAATTTGGTTTTTTTTTTTTACAAGTTTATTTTAATTGTATATAATATGACATCAGTTTTAAAAACTGAGTATTACTGGTTAATATGATTCTTTGAACATCGATGATTTTAATTGTCAGTATATATGTACATTGTATATTTATTTGATGTTCCAGTGATGTGAAAATATTGTATATAAATTTAAGTACTAAAGTTCATTCCAGAAATCTGGAGTAAGTTAAAATGGTGCTTTTAAGTTTTTTTGGTATGTTCTGTAACCAACGACACTGCTCTACAAAAAAAAATATGTACCTTTTTTTAAAAAAAAATGTATGACAATCAACTGGAAATTAGTCATTTATTTGGAATTGTAGCATCTTGAAATCATCTTTTTTAGTTAGTGAATTATAGTGCAATTGATATGAACCATTTTAATTATAAATAAAACTTTTATTTAATTCAGTTGAAACTGAATATTATTCAATACCCATACTTCAAAATGACAAATTTAAAAATTACTGCATATTTGATATATTAAAGAAACCATCGATTCTAAAGTAAATAGAGATCAATCCATTTATTTAATCAATGAATCATGTTAGTAGTTACAAAGTGCTTTTTTATTTTCAAATATTTATTTATTACTTAATTAATCTTTGCCATTCATAAATTTTGAAAATTTATATAGAGTCAATAAATAATAAATAAAATAAAAATTACTTCCATAGTTGAATTTTTCAACTTATATTCAAATCAGAGGGTCAAATAAATTGCAGTGGAATGTTGATTATCTGAATTTATGTCAGGGATGGATCTGAAAATAAAAATCCATTTAAAATTACTATTTTGATTGTATCTATTTTATTTTTAACAACAAATAAACTTATAACATTATTAAAATTTGCAATCTGAAAGATGCTTTGCAGTAAGCCAATCTTGAGGGCTGCTTTGGCAGCGTTCCGTATAGGAGTAATGGTTAACTTAGCTGGACTCTTGGACTTCATAGTCGTAGGGTTGGGCTGTACGGTTGTTTGGACGTTTAAAATTATCTGTCATGGTATTAATGTTATAAGTCAGTCTTTGTTGAAATGTTATGTAATTTTCTTTAGCTGTTGATGCAATTGTTGGAATGTTTAAGTCAGTATGAATTATATCGGATAGTAAAATATAAATAATTAAATTTTAAAAAATTACTCACAAATTAGTAAACATTACGTTATGTACTAATTAGTAAAAAAGTACATTTTGAATATCTAATTGTTATCTAAATAAAAAACACTTAACATACATCTGCTCATATATTTTAATACAAAAATTATTTTATTTGTGTTTAAAATAACAATAATTTTAGCAATTTAATGAAAATTGCATTTGAAAAAAGCGTTACTTTGTTATTGTTTTTTTTTTCATTTTTTATAATAATTTCTTTTTTGTTTCCGATAATTGAACATTCCACTGTATTTTAACTTAACTTACTTATGAAATGATATTGTATACAATCAATTTTTTTTTTCTTTTTTTTATTATTTTATTCTTTGCATAGTATCTAAAATATTTTTTTAAATATCAGTAAAATTTTCAATCATGCCCTCAAGTCTTGATAATCACTTGGTAAAATGTTGAGAATTTTATAGTATATCCGCTAAAAATTACCTTGATTTTACAGTGTACCAAGTAAAGCAATTTATATTTAACTAAAAACAGGTTTTCAAAATAAGTACTAGATAAATAAATAGGATATCCTTTGATTATAAATGAGTATAATAAGTCAGGTAGGCTATAATAATTGGTTTGTTACTAAAAAAACGTTTTATTTTGTATTTCCTTTGATTTTGTATTGTTAAGTATTACACTCACAATTTTTTAGGTTTGAAAAAAATAAAATATTATATCCTCAAAATTCGCCATAATTACAGTCAAGCAGACGAGACAAAACGTTCTGTACATATCTCATGTGCCTTGACAATGTTTAAATTATTATTTATTTATTTTGCTTTATTTAAGTTCGATTGAGAAAAAAAAAATTCTTCCTGTTGTACGGTCTTTGTAGAGCAGTGTAATAGATTAAGGTTTTAAAAATTTTATTTAAAAAATGACAAAAACAAAAAAAAAATGCAAAGACAATGCTTCGACTTAGGATATAGTTGATAATCTTTCCATTCCTCACACAATGAATCCAAATGTGACAACCATCTTATTATATATTGTACAGAAGCTATTGTAAATAGTGTGTATTTAAATCTAATTATATCAATAATTTTTCGATATCCAAACTTCAACAATGTAGACAATTATAACGATAAGTTTGTAAAGTGTAAATATATTTGTAGAATACTACACAGTGTCGTAAAGGAACTTTGCGACAGGTTGGAAAAAGGAAGTTGATAAACAGTCATTTTAAGGAAGGTGCGCCTCGCCCAGATTTCACTTAAAGCTTGCTCTGTTTACAAACATTATCGAAATCCCTACTTTGGTTATCATGCTTAGTTTAACCGTACTCTTACGTAAGGATAATGTAATCATTAGCAGCCATAATTTATCTAAAATAAATCTGAATCTTTCAAAGTAATAGTTCTTTATTTCTCACCTTTACCTATTTATTTCATATTATTTGAAGCTATGAAGGTAAAGTATGGTTTATGGTTAAAGGTAAGTACACGTATCTACACATTTTAAAAAAAAAAAACTTAACTGGCTGGATTAGGACTAATGAAGCACTAAAAAAAAAAAAAGTAGGGGACAGCGGGGTTGGTTGGCAACAGTTTTCACTTTTTTGATTGCTGAGTCGTTCCTGTTAATATAATCCCAATAGGGCTGATACCAGTCTAAACCCCAAGTATTAGAGTACTTCAAGTATTTTTTTCAACATATATTATTTAACACTATGATCATAGAAAATTTAAGAATTCGTCAAGCCAGAGTATGCCAATTACCCCTCGTGTGGGGTAGGTTGGCCTAGAAGGTGGTGTTGTTTGGCCACCTCATTCAAGTACTGCCTGACACATATTATTGTTATTAAAAGTTGCACTGTAATGATATAATAATTTTGATCGGTTTTTAACAGCTATTAAGAGAAAGTAGAATGACAAAATGGCTGCATTTTACCATATTTATTTCAATTGAACAAAATTACTTAACATTTTAAACAGCAGAAATTAGAAAAATGTAATGACTTAGAAGCATCATTGCATTAGAACAATGTAAACAAATTTGTCATAAAAGAAAACGAATTCAACACATCTTCAAAAACTTGGATAAATATTCTTTGGTCATTCAATCGTATCAGGAGAAAGTGTCTGCGGTGCACTAGTTTCATTTTCAAGGTAGTTAGGCGTGGCTGGTTCATCAATAAGCTTCGATTGCGGCTGAAGGTGATCTTTAATGTCATTATCTTTTTTGTTGTTCCTAAAGATTCCGTTTAAGTTTAGACTGTCGTCACTTTCTGCATAGGAAATATTGCTCTCCTCCTCCTCGATGGAACTAAATACAAGTGGTAGTTCCACCTTTGTTTATGTTTACCTTACTTTTGTGACTTGCTACTGCGCCAACAAACCCTAGTTGAAGATAGCCAACTAGCCCCAAAGGAGAAATCATATGAAAGATGGCTGCCCAGAGAGGGGAGAACAACCAAACAAGAAACTGGTTAGTTGAAAGGTTAGGTTTTTCCAAGGAGTTTGGGGCTATGTGAACAGAATCAGAGTCAAATGTTTTGCCATGCCTTAAAACCAAATTTACTAAAAATATAAAAATTTACAATGTTGTAAAATCAATCAATGAAGCACACTCTTCTCTATAATGTTAGCATCAGACTGGAACCTCAGGACAAGACTCCCGAGGTCGAGCGGGTCACATGGTATGATTGTGGCGCCTTCACAACAGGGGTGACAGAAATTATAAGCCAAAGTCCAACCTACCCCATATGCCAACCAACCCCGCTCTCCCCTAATTAATAAAGTTTTCTACAGAGTGGAAAAAGAAGTTATTATAAATTAAAATATTGATACTGTAACACTTTTGTAGGTTAAACAATTTTTATTTAATGAAAGTAACAATTTTCAATGCAACACAAATTATGAAAACACAAATATTTAAACATGTTACAATAATGATCATTTTGTAACACAGAAAAAACCATATGACTTGAGCTTCAGAACAAGACTAACTCTCCAGTCCATCGCTCTTTATATTTAGTCATAAGGAGAACAGCCTCGAAGGTTCTAGTCCCGCATAGATGGTACTCGAACATCATCAACAAGTCTAGAACTATTGTTAACCATATGTTTTGTGTTTTGTTTCACGTTACAATACATTACAAAAATGCATAAAAGTTTTAAAACAAAACCCAATAGGGAAACAAATTTTGTGAAAAATTTCTTAAAGTAATAGTTTGAGTTGATCACCTGAGAGATGATAAAGTCGGCCCTTAAAAATGTACAACAATACTTAAATCTAATAATATTTAAATTAATTATAAGTTTTATGGAAGACTTATATTTACTGATTTAATTTAAACTGATAAAAAATAAAACAGAAGAAAACACTTGTCCCCATCAGCATACCGCTTCTAGCATCTTACCAAATTTCTTTTCTGATTCTTTTATCTCATTCTTCAGACCTATATGCTTTTAAAATATACAGATTTGAAGAAAACTGTTTGTAACATTTCATTTTTCATTCATGATCTCTCATTATAATCATAATCATAGACCATACATACATCAATCAGTCCAGCAGGAGGCTTTAATAAATCCCACCTAGGCAGGGGCTGTGGGTTATGGTGTCATATGTATATATTACATATATACGTTTATTTTTACTAGTTTTGTTTAGTTGAACTGCATTTACAATGTCAACTACTATTTTTTTGTTGCAATTATTAAACAAAAAAAAAAAAAAGATGGCTTTTTTACGGTCTTTAACTACTTTAAATAGTCTTTTAAACGGGGTTTAACAGGTTACTTAAACAGTTGATTAAACACAGAATGTAGTTCAAGCCTAGTACACCATGTGGAATCGCTTGATTAAATTTGGTGATAAGGGCTAAACAGCGTTTAAAGTTAAACGGTCAAGAATGGCCGTTTAATCACAAGTTAACTATAACCTAACATTATTTCTGTTTACTAATTCATTGGACCATAGTGAGTTGCTTAAAGTGCTAATATTATTCATTTTTCGTTACCACTAAGTTCTTTTTATTTTTTGTTTGTGTTGTTTGATTTAGATTTTAAAAGAATACCAGTTAAGTTGACAGTGCACTCTCTAACCACGGGACTGATAGCGTATTGTACCTAGTACAGATAAAAGTAGTTCTGTGGTTAAACACTTTATTTCTCTTTATTGCTATTAAGATTTTACATCTTGGAGCAAGGAGTTCTCCAGGCATAAATTGTACATAAAAAAAAAATAAAAAAAAATTGAAACTATATTACAGAATCTCTAACATTCAGGGAAAATGAGTAAATAAATTAAAGATTTTTATAAATCATTAATCCCTGAAATTAATCATTAATAAATATTACTTAGATAATCATTCGTAATATTTTATTAAAATGTGAGAAATACTAAAATTATACAATAAGATCCATCAACAAATAGTTCTCAAAACACCAAACATAGGCAATAAGATGGTTAGAACTCAAAATTTTTCAATTTTGAGTTATGCATATCATCGGAATTAGAATGACAAAACCTACAATGCCAGTACATAACACAATAGTATTAATAGTTTCATTCGCATTAGGCGCGATTTACTATATTCTTTTATGGAGGAGATGATCGTGTTAACGCGGGTTGAGGGCTACTTTTGAGTAACAGTTAGTACCACTGGTACTAACTGCCCCA
This sequence comes from Aelia acuminata, assembly GCA_911387785.2. Classification (NCBI taxonomy): domain Eukaryota; kingdom Metazoa; phylum Arthropoda; class Insecta; order Hemiptera; family Pentatomidae; genus Aelia; species Aelia acuminata. Next base: position 121,458,060 of record OU426983.1, on the reverse strand, counting down.
ATGAAAAACTATTTGTGATCAACATGGGGGTCACCAACACCAAATTATTGGGGGTGACGGCTCAATATTTTCCTAGATAGGGTAGGTAGAAATTCGAGGGGCTAAAAGTTGAAATTATGACCCCTAAAAACAACTGTTGGGGCAATTAAATTCATCCTCCAACGCTCTATTTTAAAGGTATTTATAGTCTCTTAAAACTTTTCAATTTATGCCAGAGTTATACATTAAAATAGGGAATTGTTAAGGTTTAATGCTGAAGGATGTGGGGGATCAATAAAATTTCTTGACTGAATTTTATCAAAGTTTTTCTTCTGATTCTGATCCCAATAATTTCATTGCTTTCCATTAAATTCTATAAGCTCCATCAAATTGATGGAAAGTAGGATCAAGCTGCTTGGTTTAAAAAAGGAATGTAGAGCAATAAAATAAAAAATATATAATTCATCAATTATACAATATGCCTGACTAGCTTTTAATAAGTGTGCTGAAATTAACTAATATTATATTTATATTTTATTGGTTAAACTCGGATAAATTCGTAAAATCGCATTTTTATTTAATTTTTTACATTGGGTCCTCTTCTGCCAAAATATTGGGGGGGACAGTCCCCTCCTGTCAAAATATTGGGGGGGCGCGTCCCCCCTGTCCCCCCCGGCGGTGACACCCGTGGTGATCGAAGATTATTTTCCGGAGTCACTGTTTGTAGGTACATATTAAAATTGAGAATGCAGTTGAAACTTTACATTCAGTAATGCCTAAATACAGAAACTGAAAAAGAACCTCAAGATCTAGCTAATTATTATTACCTTCGGATGATTTCGTAATTTCTGAAATGATATATGAAGACCCCACGCTAGGAACATGTTCAGTCACATTTTACAAATTTTACAGGAGAGCAAAAAGATAGGTTAAATCTTGTATAGAACACAACCTAGTAACTCTAAGTTAGAGTTACTAACTTGACTTTAAAGTTAGAGACTCTAACTTTACTAAACTGAAGACTCTAAGTTAGAGTCTCTAACTCAATGGGAAAAAATAGTGTATGCCCAATATATTTTCAAATAATAGTAATGTTAATGAAAATACAATACATTATTTGTTAATTCAAAAAGAATTAATGACCAAAAATGAATTGTAATTGCTTGTGCCCCCAAAAAAGAATTGTAAATATCTCAAGGAGTGAACCCGCTGTTTTCGTGTAAACTACATAGATATGTAGTACTTGAATTAAAATTGGACTGAACACGGTTTTAGCGTGGAGTCTTCATATATCAAATCTATATGGCCACACCATCACACCAACTTTCTTTACCATTAACTAAAGGAAAAAATTGCTAATTTTTAAACTACATTAATATTACCTTCTGTATTGCAAAGGTTGGGTTTAGAAAATTACAACATGGAATTTCCTGTCACCATTATGAAACTATGATGGGATCCCTTGAGACCCTTCCTCCCACAACACCACCCTAATTTACATTCCAAATTTCAATTCTCTGACTACATCAGGGGAAGCTGTATATGTCTCTACTTCAAAAACAGAGTAAAAATAGTTACGAAATACAGAAAATTTGACAGAAAGTAACCAAATGTTAATAGCTTTGATCTGCCAGAAACAAATAAGACTACTAAATGAATTTCAGCTCATTTGACAAATATGGTCAATTTTGGATTAATCAGTAGCTAAAGCACAAATAATTATGCAAATATGGTGCTGCAGAAAGTGACAATACATGGCATGGGCAAAACATATATATATATCATGTTTTAAGGGTTCTAAAACGAATAAGTAACCCATCCCCACCCCTCACTACTGACTCTGTATATTATGGGAAAATATGACCAAAAAAAAATAAATTTCAACAAACCAAGTGTATTGGACTACTTATCAGGACCAATGTGGTATTTTATTACAGATATAACCAGAGAAATGCTATCCCCAAGTAATATACTCGGTCCTGGTGCACTAACTGGTCCCTAAGCAATTGAGCTTTTAAAGTAAGTTCTTTAATTATTAAATAATTCAATAGTATAATTAATCATTATTTCTGATCAGAAGGGAAATAATAGATAAAAATCTGGTGCGATACGCGCAGCACACAGCTTTCACTTACCAACTTATTAGATTAGAAATTGACGTGTTTTGTAAAATGCGGTTCAAAGTCACACATTTTTCCACATTCCTATGTATTTGCTCTTTAATGTACACTAAATTTGTTTATAATTAAATAAAAGTTTTTACTTGTGATAATTCGGCAATGCATATTACTACAAGTCGTCTGATTTTATAATTCTCTATGTAGTTGATGAAAACTTCATATAGTTACCATGAAACAAATAAGTTCCATTAAATGGACAGAACATCTTAATTATAAACAATCGTCTGTAGTTAAAAGTGTACTGTACATGCGTGTGCTCAATGTGTTTTATGAGTTGACGGAATATTTTTCTTTTTTTCTCCTATATATGTTTACTTGATTTTTTTCATATTTTGCTATTTCTTATTTTTAGGCGAAAGGAGACAATTTCTCCTTATAAACAAAAACTAAAGTACTTTATAGGAAAACAAAAAAGGCCCTATCCCCATTTAGGCCCTCTCTGAAAATTTTAATTATGATAAAACTTCATGATATTAAACAATATTTGATTCTCATTAACGACATGATGAGTTTGATCTAAACTGTTAAAGGTATTTTTGAGAAAACCAAAAAAAAGAAAAAAAAAAAGAAAATAATGTGCCCCCTCCATTCGATCAATTTTTTGCTTTCATATCGCGGGCATATACATACACCAAATATCCAGATTTTCACGGGACTTGGTTATTTGGACTCAGGGGACCCCAAAACGTGTATTTCCGTTGAAAACCGGAAGTCAACATTTTTCACGATCTCAATACTTTCCCTTACTATATATTCCATATATAGGTTAGTGAAAGCAAAAAAGGCATAATTAATTTCCTAAGAAAATAACAAACAATGTATCAAAGGATACTGTTTATTTCCTTCAACAATTATCAAAACTTTTTTTTTTTTTTTTTTGTTGAATTTAAAATAATGAAAGAAATCACAGTTAAATTAAAATATGACATTGCATTGTTAAGAGACATATAATATAAAAGTAATATACTGAATCTATTAAGTATACAAAATAATTAAGTTATTTTAGATTAATCGGTAGCTAAAGCACAAATAATTTCTCATTCATTAAGTTAAATGAACAAAAACATATATATTTTTTTTTTTTTTTGTCTTTATAATGACATATAAATATCTAAAATGTGATTACAATTATCAGAATGCCATAAGAAACAATATTTACATTAACTTTACAAATAATTCCATTTTATAGCTATTGCATTATAGTTTTAGTATTTTATTTCATTAAAACTAGAATTAGTTGAAAATTTATTGTCAATTGATTAAAGTCAGATAATTCTTTAAATTATGATGAAACCGACGGTTAGAAGCCATGTCAGAAAAACTATCCCATTACCTTAACTTTCTACATAGTCATCTTAAAGTATAATCCAACTGACAATTCATTCTCAATCTTATTCCAATCTTCTAGAATGGGAGCAGAAAAAGTTATTGTCAATTTTCTACTAGTGTTAAATGCTAATATTTATTTCTGGAAATTTAAACAAAATTAACACTTGACGCTTCAATAAGTTATTAAAAAAAGTACATGTGAGCTGAACTTACTTAAAAGAGGAAAGTAAGAAGATATAAAAGAATTTTTATTACATCATATGCAGAATAAAAATGTATAAATTTTATGAGGAAATTTAAAATTGTTGGATTCACACATGTTTTAATCTTTGAACTAAATATGTTTAATTAATTATCTTTGTTTTCGATGATATACTGGTTTGTTAGCCACTTCGCCTTGGTTTTTCAGGTATGGAAGTTGGGTCAGGTATGTGTAGAAAGGCACCGACAGAAAGTTCTCGACCAAATGGTCAGGTAGGGTAGTTATGAAGGTACGTGTATAGGGATCTTAACGCTTTTCTCGTCAGCAAGAACTTATAAACAACATCCACATGAACCTAATACTTGTAAAAATTTTTTTTATATATTTTCCAATATTGGTATACTAAAACAGGAACAAAAAATTATATCATTCAGACTAAATTATTTTTCAGAAATAAAATACAATTTTAACAAAAAAATATTACAAAATAAATGGAATCATCATTGATAAATATTCTATATACAATAAAAGTCACGGATGGTAAATTGAATGCTTTAATCAAATGGTTATGTGCAGCGAGTGAAATAAATTTACAATATTAACAAAATAACAATTTAGAATTGTTAATAAAATAACAACATGACATCTTATAGCATTTAAAATAAAACACACTACAGATAATAATTTACAAGCAATAAAATGATACAAAATTTACAAAAATTTTCTAGATCATATATTTATGGCAGATTATCTTATCGGTGTCCGAACTAATTCCATATTGCCGTCCGGTTTGACTGGAGTCCTCAGTTTTTCTACTGGAGTTCTGATTTTGTCTATTGGAGGTGGCGGAGGGCTGGAAGATTTCACCAAGGTGGCGACTTGCGTGAACAAAAGCTTCGTTAATTTTAAAACGGCGTAATGTGCTGAGAACTGTAGAATCAAAGCTCCGAAACCTTTGAACAGGCCGGCACCACCTTCTTGGGCCATAGTGGTGTCGTAGCAATCCACCATTCCTTCGTATCTAAAAATAATAATTAAAAAAAAAATTATTTTAACTTATCGTTTTAGTAATGCTATAGAAAAGGTGATTCGTGAAATTGCAAAAGGGATAAATATCAATTATAACCTTCCAAATAATCTTAACCCTTTCATGGCTCCAGACGAGATATCTCGCGAAAGAGAGTTGGTCCCCACAAGCTAATGACAAGATAACTCGTCAAAGGCTGCTGTTCCCCACACGCTAATGAAGAGATATCTCGCAATTGGTTTTTCACTTATTTACCCTCCTCAGCTTTACAAGAGATAAGTTTTCGTGACTGAGGCACAACCTAGCGGATCCACGCGACTGTTTCTTAATAAATAGATCTACAATAACAACATTTACATAAAATAAACGACTGGTGTAAACTATGGAAGATTCGACTTAATCATGACAAATCCAAATACATAACGTTCACTCTTCAATAAAATACCTGCCCTCCAATTTATATAGAAAATTTCCAAATTTCACGAACTGACACTGTACACTATCTCGGTCTTACCTTTGACAGAAGGATGACCTGGGGCCCGCATGTTAAGATGAAACGTAAGACCCTTAACAACCGACTCAACCAACTCTACTCACTTTTTTTTCTAAAAATTAATTAAATTAAAAAAAATGTATATAAAGTATTAACATTATTATATTATTGTTCATTATTACCTCTTATATCACGTAATCTCATATGGCAATCGGTAATCTAGCATTTTAATTTATTGAAATAAAGATAAATAAAGGTATTATAGAATCATAAAAGATAAATAAAACATTAATAAATAGTCGGTGAAGGTTATGAAGAGTTGAAGTTGAAGCAGTAAGCGGCGGAGAGTGGCCTGCAGGCCTTAGCGTGGGGAGTGAAATGCCTGCAGACCCGCTCAGCGTCTCAGTGCAACTCTCTTTCCGAGTGCTTAGCGGTTAAAGGGGTAACAATAATGTTTTTTTAGACATATTCACGCGCTAGACTATTAACTAGTGAAGCAGAATAAATTTGCAGGATAAATTACAAGTATCAACTAGGGCCTCCTGGATGGCCAAGTGGACAAAGGCGCTTGCAATAGGTAATCAATGTTAAGCAAAGTCGAGTGTGGTTAGTACTTGGATGGGTGACCACCCTTCAATGAACACCACGCAGTCCAAGCCTACCCCCAATCTCGGGTATGTGAGGCCTGCCTGCCTACTGGAGGTGACTCACACCGACCAGACGAAGGAGTGATAAACCTTCCCCATGTATCTTATTGAGAATCGTGGTATGGTTTTCCTGCACGGTTAATAGACATAATGTCGAAGCGTAACAGCGCTAGCCAATCAAAACCAAGCTTTGACCTGTGACATCACAGTAGACCTGTAAAACATGTTAGTCTAACTTTTTCAGGTAGAACAATAAACTAATGTAGTAGAACATAAAGCTGTAATTTGTTTATTCTTAATGAAACATAGCAATTTAGTAGTTAACTAATGAAAGTACGGTTTCGGTAGTAGAGGTCTGCAATGACGTCACGGACTTGAAACCACCCCCACTCTAAATAGAATGCTTCGAATGTATATCTGTTAACTTGCGGGAGCACAGTGCAAATGTGGTTTTCCAGGATGTCAGTAACCACCTGGAGGTTTGGTACAAGGCGGTATGAATCAGGGAAAGAAATATAGGTCCTCGGGGCCTGCTGACTCTCAGCTATTATAATCCTTGGACCTAGACCAGTTTGAGACTGTCCTAAAACCCGAGAGAGCTGACGCCATCGGTGGGAAGGACACTGCCATTTGGCCCCAATGGGATTTGTATGGAGCTATGGGCAGTCTGCGCTGCACCATGGTGACCATGGCTTGCAGCAATGTGAGGTTTGGGCTATCCCCTCCAGGCTGTCTGTGTTCCCGCAAGCAACAAAAATGTCTGTAAGAAGACAACACTTGCGCCAACCGAAAAAAAAATTACATCTATAAACAATACTTGGCAGGGAAAAGGGATGACGCAAATAAAATGGTAGTTAAAACAAGAAGGAAGTTAAAAATGACAGAAGTGAATTCCTGTGCCATCGGCTTTGAAAAACATCACAGTATCTAAATAAACAGTATAAAGATGGTAACAGCTGAAGAAATGATGCCTCAGCTGGTATTTTTTTTTGTTCCTCTCCTTCCTCAGTGTTTTAAGTATTTAAGGTAGGAATGACAGAATTGTTTTTATATTTGATTTTTTGTTGTTCCCCGTGATTCCATATAGGTTTAATTATAAAAGATAATTTTGATTTTAAAAAATTAATTAAATATTAATCGATAAAAAAACATTTTATATAAAATATTTTTGATCATCTCCGATCCCTACATATATCCGTAGACGGTGAGATTTTCAATCGCAGGCGCGCTGCGGCATTTGGACCGCAATCTGAACATTTGTCAAAATATTAGGAACACTAATTGAATCATTGAGCTGAGGGTTCCAGATATTTGTAGACCAACATGTTCTGACAGGATGAGACGGTCGTGCCCGCCGTCTTCCGGTTTTCCTCAATAGTTATATTGCCTTATTTGCAGTAGGTCTGTAAGTGCAGTCCAAACACCGCGGCACGCCCTTTCGTGTTACTGATTCAGACAATCTCTGCTGAATTATTTTATCGTTTTCTGTGCTTTATTCACAAATTAACATGCAAGTATCTTGGTTTTTACGTTGTCTAATATTGTTTAAAATATTTTTACACATGAAATTATTTTCAGTCTTGTTTTACTGAATTAGTATTCGTGAAACATTAACCCTTACATCTATGCCAATGTTTACTATTACGATTCGAGCACTTATGAACGAACGATGAACGAAATGTTGGAAAAAATAAAATACGTGATTCTTACATATTAATGCTATTTATTTTGACTGCACTCCCGATCATTTCCTCTACATTATAACAACAGTCAACCATCCTCCACCATTATTCCTATCTTCATATGAGCAACATTTATTATAATAAGCAATTTATTATTATATTATCTCTATACATTATACTACCAATTGTAAGTTTTTTTTGTGTTTTTTCATCGCCAAAACTATTCTAATTTATTTTATTTTTTCCCATCCTTTTCTTTTTACATCTTATAATCTTCATTCATTAGAAATGGTATAAACCTAAAGCAACGAGTAAATAAGAAAAAAAAGTAAGTTACTGATTATTTTCTAATAAAATGTATAGAAAACAAAGATGCGGTCCAAACACCGCAGCGCGCCCGCTGATGTAACTCAAATAGGCGTGCCCGCCGGAGGGTTAAGAAAAATGTAGAAAAACAATTTAAATTAATTCAATACAAAAAGTGTTGTTACCTTGTCAATATAGCTACAACGGAATATCCATTGTCGAGGTTATCTATTATTGTCCTAGTTCCCTGTAAATGTAACCTGTAACAATGAAAAATAAAAAAATTGAATTATAAAAAGCTGGTAAAATTGTTGGTTAAATTAGACTTCAAATTAAAAATTCACTTTAACTATTGAAAACTCAAATATTTATAAGCTTTATAAAAATTTGATTAATATTTTTTTTTTTTTTCAGCAGGCAGCCTGACATTACAGCCTACACAAACATATAAATTTATTTAATACACTTAAAAGATTGTCTCTATGCTGAATCTAATTTGACTGAAAATAATTTTATCGGAAGCCGTATTAAACCTTTCATGGCTCCAGACGATATATCTCGCAAAAAAAAATCCGTCCACACAAGCTAACGACGAGGTAACTCGTAGCGGGCCGCCAATCCCCAGTAGCTGATCCTGACATCCTAGCGGATCCACGGAGGCTTAATAAGTACATCTAGAGGCCGCTAGGGTGCAGGGGTGTCTCTATTGCAAAAATATTTGTTTTGGGGAGCTGCCTATCATCTGGGTCTTCGGTTCGGAGAAGCCTGTCTCACCTCTTTTTTAACTGCTAAATTTTTTTTTTGTCCCTTATCTCTCCCCCAGCTAACATCTGGGGTCTTGAAGGACATATTTAATATTATTCATTTTGAGTTCTAGATGCTCTGAGCGATAGTCCTGTGTTTTTTAGTGAGATTTACTGTTTTATTTTGCACTCACGTAATCTGTTATTACAATTGATAATCTAACATTTTAATTTATTGAAATAATGATAAAGGTATCATAGAATCATAAAAAATAAATAAAACACTAAGAAATAGTCGGAGAAGGTTATGAGGAGTTGAAGAAGTTGAGGCAGTCAGCGGCAGAGAGTGGCCTGCACCCCTTAGCCTGGGGAGTGTAAAGTAAAAGCCGGCAGACCAGCTTAGCTGCTCAGTGCAACTTTCGTTCCGAGTGCTTAGCTGTTAAAGGGTTAACATAATTATCAACAGTTTTCCATATTGTGAACATTTACAGTTACTTTATCTTCCCTAAGGATCACAATTTATTCTCAGAGGTTTAGTAATATAAAAGTGCCTCACCTGTGTAATATTGTCTCCAGCGGATAGAACAAAACATCAGCACCTATCAACGACAACAGCTGAGCCGTGACTTCGATCTCTTGCAACATCGACTGGTTCTGCCAATCCTTAGGGTAAGCTCCCTAAAAATAAGGAAAGAGAACTTAAGAAATACAATTCACTATAAAATCTAAGTCAATTCATGAAATACATTAACAGACTGATTATTTTGCATTCGATTAAATGTTCCATCACTCATTAAAAATAATAGCAAGTATAAAAAAATCTGGTGCAATGTGCGCAACACGCGGCTTTCACTTACCAACTTACTTTGATTAGAAATTAACGTGTTTTGTTAAATGCCATTTCTCAAAGTCAAACATTGTTCCACATTCATTTCCTTATTTTTGTTTGTGTTTGCTCTTTAAGAACACTAAGTTTTTTATTATTAAATAAAAGTTTTTACTTGTGATAATTCGACAATGCAAGCATAATACATCAAGTCGTCTAATTTTATAATTCTCTAAGTAGTTGTTGAACAGATTGAAAACTTCATATAGTTCCCATGAACAAATAATTTCCATTAAATGAATAGAACATCTTTAATTATAAACATGGTCTGTCATTACAGGCATACTGCACATGTGTGGGCTCAAGGTGTTTTATGAGTTGACAGAATATTTTTCTTTTTTCTTCTGTACATGTATATTTGATTTTTTTTTTTTTTTTTATATTTCATATTGAGCCATTTCTTATTTTAAGAAATGATAGACAGATAATTTCTCCATACAAACTAAACCAAAGGTAATTTATAGGAAAACAAAAAAGAGGCCCCTTCCCCATTTAAGCCCCCTCAGGGCATTTTTAATAGTAACAAAGCTTATCTGATATTAAAGAGAACTTATTCTCACTAATCATGAAGAATTAGATCAAAATCATTAAAGCCGTTTTTGAGAAAATAAAAAAAAACATAAAAATAGGAAAAATAGTTATGAAATAAAGTACTCCTTCCGTTTGATAAATTTTGATGAAATTTTTGTTACGGTATCGAGAGCATTTAAATAGATCAGATACCCAGTTTAATCAAAATCTTCAAAGCCATTTTTGAGAAAATAGAAAAAAAGGTAAATATAGTTATGGGAAATAAAGTGCCCCCTCTGTTTGATCAATTTTGATGAAATTTTTACTGTCACATCGCAGGCATATACATAGATCAAATACCCAGTTTTATGAAAATCGTTAGAGCCGTTTTTGAGAAAAGCGAAAAAACCTAAAAAGTTATGAAATAAAGTACCCCCTCCATTTGACTAATTTTGATGAAATTTTTGCTGTCACATCGCGGGCATATATATATACTAAATACCCAATTCCAGGTTCGTACGGTTTATACTTTTTAGCCTGTCTGTTCACACACACAGACCATTTTGCGGGACTTGGTTAATTGGACTCAAAACGTGTATTTCCGTTGAAAACCAGAAGTCGAAATTTTTCACGATTGCAATACTTTCCCTTACTATATATTTCATATATAGCTTAGTGAAAGTAAAAATTGAAAAAAAAATTGTGCAACTAACAACTTTCACTCACCAACCTACTTAGAGCCAACGTGTTTTCATAAATTTATAAACCTCATTCATTTAGCAGCTTTACAGAAAATAGCTTTTTCCACATCTATTTGTAATTTTCCAAGGCTAAAGAGTATTAAAATTATTGAAAAATTTGAAAGTCCTCAATACTTGTCGTTTAAGTATTCATTCCTTTTTTAACGGGGCCTAAAATAATCCTAATTTCATCAATAGTCGAGTTTTTTTTTTTACTGCAAGCTGCTTTCTATAAAAATAAAATGCGAAGGTGATTCGATAGAAGGTGTATTTACGGCTTGTAGTAAATTAAAACTTAATTTTAAAATGTTTGTCTCATCTATCTTTCCATAAACCGAGAACAATTACTTTGTTCCTCTAAAACCACCTTAAATTTCATTCAGAAAGCTAAAAAGTAATAAAAGTTTGTAAAACAAAATATAATTAATTAAATATTATCTTGTACCATTTTTTTTTTTCACACCCTAAACTGCTTTAAATGATTTGATCATTACTTTCTTGAGTACACTAAATTTTTTTATTATTAAATAAAAGTTATTATTTGTGGTGATTAAAGTTTTTGAGCAAGTCTATTCACACACACACAGACCATTTCGAAGGACTTGATTATTTGGACTCAGGGGACTGCTAAATATTTATTTCTATGGAAAACCAGGAGCAGAAATTTTTCACGAACACCATACGTGAAAGTGAAAATTTAATTTTTATTAGCCACCTAATGGCAATTCAGAAATAAAAAATATACACATGTACAAATTTTAAAAAATATATAAGAGAATGAAATCTATGAAGTCAACAATCATAACAACATTTTAACATACTTAGAAATGGAATTAGTAAATATTCGTAGAATCTTTAAAACAAAGTTTTTACCTTCCTCTCAAACTCTTGCCTGCAGTTGATCTGCATACAGGCTGAAGCAAAATTCTTTATTAAAGATTGGAACATACACTTGAAAGCCCCGTGCACCACAGTCGGAACAACTAGACTCCAAACAGGCAGCATCCTACCTAAACACAACAGGAATTTGACGTCATTATAAAAAAAGATGGGGGGGATTTTATATACAATTTGTAAGTAAATGACTAATATAAAATAAAATTAGCCCAAGCATGTACAAAAAATATCCTAAATGCAATTTTTATGGAACCAGAATCATAAATTAATAATGGATATTAGATGCAACATGGTTATTCCCAACCCATGTTTGATTTAAATCCATAACCTCTGATTTAGAAGTGATGGAATACAAGCATTGAAAGAATTTGCTAGGTTTGAAATTTGCTATGTTATGATAATGTAGAGATTGAAAATTTTGTAAACCCATTTATTTACCTTTTTGAGGATTACTTATATTGACTAGACGATAAATCCCTTCCCTGAAGACATCGAAAACTCCAGGCTTCTCGCTAGCGATATCGCTCTGAACTGTTTCAACAAGGCTAGCGGAATAGAATGGAGTAATAACGGCCAATGTGATACTGAAACGGAATGAAAAATTTAATTAAATCGGTGAATAAAACAATGCAAATTGAATGAGAAATTATTTTAACTTAAAAAGAGTTTTTTTTTTTTGTACCACCAAAAGGCCATAAATCCTTTAAACTGCTGTACTATAAACTCTTAATAGTATAGACCCTTACCACTTGAGTAAAATATGTTGTCCCATCGTTTTCCAGGAAACGGTAGTCCAAGATATTTCCCTGAAAATAACGTGATATATTACTACATAATCGAACAGATACTATGATGCTTATCAACTAATTTTACAATCAATTAACTAATTAATTTTAAAATCATCACAATATCCTATAATATCGCATCTTGGACGCAAGATTACGATAACTCCAAATAACCAATGACAGAGAAAATGACATTTCTAGTGCTTCATTGAATCTTAACAGTTGGTCGCGTTGTGAGCATTTTGCTCACACTTGCCGAAAATCTTGTGTATTTCGCTTATTTCTTTTTATTTAATTCTGACATTTTTTCTATTTGTCATTTATACATTAACTCACTTCAGGAAGTTGTTTTTGAAAAAAACAATTGCCGCGCTAAGCCCCTATAAAGCGTTTTGTTCGAAAAAACGGGAGCATGAGCAAATTGCTCACAGCGCGACCATCCGTGACACAGAACTGAGCCACCGTGCGGGCCACTCCCTGACCTGTACGGACCTGCACGGACTTGTCCATCTCCGCAGTAATTAGCTCAAATCTTGTCAGTAGACGTTTGTCTTTCTTTGATGAAATATTGTATCTGTTCCGTTTGGTAGTTTAGTTCGGAAAATGAGTGGAACAAGCCGTCCTGCGAAGATATTACGGCTTTTGGAGGATAATCCGGAAGAAAAAAATGACTGTAAGTATTTTTGTCTCTTCTCTTAGGTTTTTTAGTAAAAGGTTAGATTAGTTTTTATATGTTTGAGTAAAATGGGGTATTTCGTTTTTAGATCGTTATTCCTGGCTTCTTGAAATTGAGCTAAGTGGTAATACTGGAGGTCAAATATCTAGTCTTCCTCTCGAAAAATCCGTTGACTAGTGCCGGAATACGAGTACCAACGTACCAACTTTATGCGATTTTTTATATTTTTATAATTTTTTTTCTTTTCAACTAAAAATTTCTTATTTTTCTTTTTGTTATTTTGGGTAATGAGTTTTCTTACAATAACTACTTCTTTTTTTAAACTAAAAATAGTGTTAATAAAGACTTTTATTCTTGTTCATTCTCTTCTATTCATTCCACTCCTATAAATAAATTATAATAAATGCATTAAACTGATGAAAACACCTTATACAGATTAATAATTTAATGATAAGGTTATTCTAAATTAAAAGAAACAAAAATATTGCGAAGAATGCTGCTGAAAAGTAATAGAATCTCCAAAAACTGAGGCGTGAGTAATTTGCTCAAGCGCGACCAACGGTGTCCCACGGAGGGGCGCGACCAGCGCCGGGTTAAATATCCATAAAAATGGCAAACTAAAAAAAATATTAACCATAATTTTTTATTTGTTTGGGGCTAGCCATATTTTAGTCAAGTATTTTTGTGATCCTTTATTAATGCCTTACTTTTTTAATTTTTTCTTCTTAGTTTCTGCGTGTACCATCATTTTTGATTTTCTATGCTTAAAATCAAAGATTTGTTTACTTTCATGCTTTAATACAATAAGAATTAATTTGACTGGTAAAATTTTTAGTTTTATCTGACAAGAGCATTCAGCCTATTTAATTGAAAATATTTTGTATTGTGACAGATATTGTTGTTATGACGTAAATGCTGAAACGGAGAACTGAAAATTAAAAAAGTGAGGCTTAAATAAGGGATCACAAAAACACTAGACAAATATTAATAATTTTTGGATATATTTGGAATATGCCAGTTTCCCAGTTTGCAATGGTCTCAAGATAATAAATTAAATGAAAATTACGTTTATTGAGTTATGTTATTCTTTTATTGAGGCTGCAATATTGTCATAAACAATATAATTTGAACAAAATCGAAATTTTAGTACTCACTTTGGCCAATTGGTAGCTTTAGAAACTATATCTTCTACAGCGAGGGCCATCCCCCTAATCAGGAGTACGCTCCCGATACCCTTCCACAATGTCGTAATACTCTGGCTTCGATGCAAGTGTACGATCACCGGGAAAAGGGTGAAAGGTACCAGGTGGAACCTCTTGGCATTGTGATTTACCTGAAAGGAAAAAAAATTAATTTATTAAATATTATATAAAGAAGATACCATTTCAGTAATCCTAACCACTTTCTTTAACGATGTGTTCAGTTTAAATAGTACTTTTAAGAAAATTTTGAATTTCGAACATGTCTCCGCCATGTAATTTATTTATACAATATTATTAATAAAATAATCCAGGATGAATGTATGTGAGTTAGGCACGAAAATTCATTCCAAGCTTATTTCATTAAAATTTTGCTCTATAGTATAAATTACATGAGTTTTCATAGAGACTACCAAATTTTGAATTAAAGAGATTTAACTGAAGTAACTGGAAAGGAAAATATATATATATTTTTAACTTGCCTGACATTGTCTTCTTAAAACAAGAAAGGGATGACTCAGTAGATTTTCAGTAATAAGGGTAGTTACACCGATACCAACTCCCATAAATTTCTGTATCTGAGCATCTGAAAATATCACTTCAACATTTAGCTATATTGGTATAAACTTAAAAATATTAAATAACTATTTTATTTTTTAAGGTCAAAACATTGATATATCCAATGTAATCAAATACCTCTTTACATTTTAGAACTAGTTAAAAAAAAAATCACTTTTAGTTTATCATACAGAAGATTGAAATGTCTAATCATCAGAACAATAACAAATCTGCCTCAAAACTAAACGGAGTTAAGTCTTTTTGAGTTGAGGTAGTAGCCATAACCTGGCCTTTGCTAGTGGAGTTTTATTTTGAAAATTCATCGTTAAACAACTTTCATAACATATTTCCTAGAAAGGTATGGAAATGGTATCTCACCATAATATACATTTGAAAGTCGGATACTTAAATAAAATTAAGATATACACAGATTTTACGCAGGATTTTTTTTTTACATCAATCTTTCTTTTGACTGTTTGAAATATATAAGAAAAAATTTTAAATGTCTGCCTTATTTATAAAATGAATTGAACAATATTGACGTACAAGACTGTACCATAAAAAAACACATCAACGATGGGAAAACTAATACTGTCATATCAGTAATAAATAATTAAAATAGCTTGAAATGATTTAACAACTAACTGAACTTTAGAAGGACAAGCAAAAAATAAATTGATTTTTAGACAGATCTATTCAAAATTAGAGGGAAACAAACTATATTTTATGAAAAAAAAATAAAAGTTTTCTTTTAAATTACCACTAATTACAGTTTAAGTATTTTAAGTAACAAGTTTCAAGTGTCATGGCCCAATCAACTTTTTATTTATATCAATAAGTAAAAGGTGTTTACAAGGTCACCTGACCATGAACTTTCAACAGATTTTAGGATGCTAGGGTTAACAAATCAGAGAATTGTCGATAGATAATTCGATGATGATAAAATTCCACTCCAATAAGTTATTGTTGATGATAAATTATGAATTAAGTTTAAAATCAAATACATGACCTATTACATCACTCTAGTAATATAGATGTAAGTTTGTTTTCAGCTCATTGAAGAGTTTAAGTATTGTGTAATATTGAACAACACGGTCGATGTTAGCATAAGCTAATGTAGGGGGAAAAAATCAATGATAAATCATAAAAACCAAACGAATACCTCACCATCATCTTCACTGATCGTATTCGGAATCTGCTTGGGAAAAGTCTGCTGTAGATCTATGCTGTTCGGCCTCGGCGCCGCCGCTGCCCGGTACATGTGCCTTTCATATTCCAAATCGCTGTAGATATCTCTGAAAGAGGAGTTGGGATTGTACGCTCGAGGCCCGAAGTAACCTTCCATACCTGCCATTTTGTGCTCCCTTCCGACCGACAACAGCTGATTAGGACAGCTCGATACCGGCCAACGATATCGATAGAACACGATTTTCTAAACTGCACTATCGATACTCCTTGTAATAAGGTGGCTTTACACTTCGTTGAGGTATTTATTTACAATTTATTTGTGGTCAATCCATATCAAGTGGTCCAAAGGTGGCTGCTCGACCATTTAAGAAAACATTTATATTTGTACCACAAATTACGTTTGGACTCGGTAGTTCAGTAAACTCATTTTCCCAAGACTGGTAAGTCATAAACTAATAATTTAGACACGATTGTTTTCCTTAAGGCCTAGTCACACATAAACGCTCCGCAGCACGGGCGTGTATCGGATCTGATTCATTTACGAAGGATAGATAGTAACCGGTCACACATGCCCGACACCGGGTCAACCGACTCGTTACTATCTATCCTTCGTATTTAAATCAGATCCGATACACGCCCGTGCAGCGGTGCAATTATACTCAAATATACAGGCTGTAATTTTTACAGAAGTTTTATATTGCGTGTAAAAAAAAAAATGATATTTTTATTAAGTCCCCCACCAAAGATATTCGGGCCTAAAGTTTACAAAAAATTCGAAAATTGTTCGTTAACGAATACACCGAAATAGAGGAATAGAGTCCTATTAGTAAAGTCAACTTCATTCTTAGAGTACTAGGTACTAGGGACTAGGGATGGGATTTTCATGTATTTACATATTTTCTTCTGAGGCCTAGAAATGCACGTTTATGCATTCTAAATGATTTTTACCATGATATAAACCATTTTTGACCCTTTTTATTTTCCATATTTTGTGTTTTTAAATATTTTTACATATATTTCGATAATTACATATTTTTGTCTATATTTTACAAATTTTAGGATATTTACTTTAAAACTATTTTTAGTTATTTACTTGTTTTACGTATATTCAATCAATACCTACAATAAACAAGCAGAGAATGAACGTGAGGGAATAAATTTCTTGGAAAATCAAAAGGCCCAAACCAATATCGACAGTTCTCAGAAATTTTGATCCCCTCTTTTCTTATATAGATGCTTTAACCTTGACAATGCTTATATTGCTTCAGTTGCTTTATAAATTTAGTGACAAGTTCATTGCTAATGAGTGAAATACCAAAAAGGAAAGAAAACAGAAAAAAGCTCAGCCACTAAGTACGTCGCGGAATTTGCAGAAGAAACATTTAAATGCGTCAGTGAAGGTGTCCTGTGTTGTTTGTGCTGCCAAAAAAACATTTCGACGGATCAACGATTTTTGGTTTTAACAACACACACAAAAAACTTTTTTGACTTCTAGAGGAGCAAGTTTTAACACTCATTTGTGCCGGGCATTCTTAAAGGCGGATATTCCTTTACATAAAATAAATAGTCCAGCCTTTAAAGACTTTTTGGAAAAATATAATGGGCAGAAATTGCCGGATGATACATCAATCATAGATTCTTCGAAGAAATTATGTTAAAGACATTTATAATGAAACGTTGGACCAAATCAAATCGAATATCCGGGACGGTCCGATTTGGGTCTCCTTTGACGAAACGACGGACTCCCTTGGAAGATATGTAGCAAATATAATCGTCCTCATCCACACACATCACACTCCTACGAACGCATATTTACTTAACTGCGAATTTTTAGAAAAGTGTGACCACGGTAGTATTGCCAGGTTTTTCAACGACTCGATTGGTCTCCTTTGGAACGAAAAAAATACGACAAAGTTTTTCTATTTTTCTCCGATGCAGCTCCTTATATGATAAAGGCTTTAAAAAGTTAAAAGTTTGTTATCCTAAACTAATTTATGTGACATGTTTGGCACATGCTTTGCATCGCGTTGCTGAAACAGTCATCTAATGTGGAAGGATTAATTTCTAATGTGAATAAATATATTTGAAGGCCCCAGGTCATATTCAGTGGTGGATCCAGAAATGTTCTAAGGGGGGGGCGCACTTCTTTTTTTTACATTTCATGAGTAATGAAGGCCCTAATTTAAAATACTTATTAGTACATAATAACGTTGTAAATTACTGTAAATGTTTAAATACAATTCATTTTCAATTAGTGGACTTGAAAAATGATTAAATATAGCCCATTTTATATAGAAATAGTAATACATTATGAGTGTCCTCACCTCTCAGGGGGGGGGGGGGCGCCCCCCACGCCCCTTCCCTGGATCCGCTACTGGTCATATTAATATATTCAAAGAAATGTACCCTGAGCTTTGTTTACCACCCCAACCAGTCCTTATGCGCTGTGGAATTTGTTTAGAGGCAGCGGAGTACTACTTAGAGAACTTCGAAAAAATAAAACAAATAACATCCACTCTACACGAGGATTCTTCAGCAGTGACAGAAAAAGCGAACGCTCTCTTTGACGATGATAAATTAAAATACGATCTAGTTTACCTAGCTAGTAACTTCACTTTTTTATCTCGTACCACAAAACAGTTGGAAACTAAAACATGGCACTTGTTGACAGCTTGGAAATTTTGCAAAAAATAATTGAGGATATACATAAATGAAGCCAAAGGAAAGAACAGAACCGTATTTGTAGGCGAGATAACCGAGTGGGCAAACGCGTTAGAAAATACGCGTTGCCCAGGGCAACGTCTGTTTGGAAACATGAAGATAGCAAGTTCAAAACACCACCCTCTCCCCTGGCCCGGGAAACCCCGTATAGCCACAAGGCGAGGAAGGGGAGGAACAAAAAAAAAAAAAAACCATGATTGTAAAAAAAAAAAAAAAAAATAGAAGATGTTTAAAAATAAAACCCTGGACTTGACGACTTGAACAATATTGCACAAAGGAGAAAACCCCGAAAAAGATTTGGCCCTTGAACTTAAAGAGCTGAATGCTTTAAATATGCCCCCGTCACATCAGTCGACGTGGAAAGATCGTTCAGCAAACACAATGCTTTACTTCGACCGAATCGTTGTCGATTTTCCGAAGAAAATCTTAGAATGCATAGTATTTACAACGTTTTTGATGGTGAAGATGAGGAACTTGAATTTGTATTCTTACATTTCCAAAATGTTAACTACTTTTTTTTTTAATTTTGATATTTTATAAATATTTCAAATGTGAACTAAACTTTCTAACTATTTCAATCTTCATTCCATTTTTTTTTTCCCATATTTTCATATTTTTGTTATATATATTTTCAAATAAACGTCCATATTGATGTACATATTTAGAAATTTTTATTACATTAAAATCCTATTCCTGGCAATGACTATAGGCGGGCGCAAGCGACGGTGCTGCTTCTTTTCAGGAACTAGAGAAACGGGGATAGAAGCCGGTCCATTACCTGGTATTCATAGGGTTTTTTGGCCTTTTTAATTTATTTTTCCATAATTAAAACCCGATCGAGCAAAAAATCATTTGAAAAATGTCTATTAGGTATTGCTCGGTCCCTCAGTGTTCAATTAAAAAATCAAAAGACGTGTCATTCCATTTATTCCCAAAAAATAAAAAGCTTCTTAAAGAGTGTATTGTAAAATTAAGAGTAGATAAGCCTGTTTCGAAACATATGACGATATCTAGTCTTCATTTTAAAGAAAGTGACTATATTTATCCAGGTAAATATTAGTATTTGACATTTTATTATTCCAAAATGTTAGTTTTATGCAAATACCTTGGTTCCAAGTTTTCAATGCGAAGCCTGAAAGTTTTGACAAATAAATAAATCATAAAGAATCTAAGCTGTCATAACAATGATTGTATGAATAGGTAATTAATGTTATTACTAACCGAAAAACGTAGAGTAAAGTTACAATGATGTGTTTGCATTTACCAGAACAACCAGCTTTACACGTACAATGACAAGAAAATTGTTTATTGTTATTAATAAATTTGATTTCCACTTTTATTTGATGGGGCAGTCCTTTAAGATTGTTAGTTTGAAGGCACAAGGCTTGTAAAATAACTGTTTTTTTACTTCTAGATATAATTCCACATGTAATCATGTGTTTGCATCAAGGATAGCCTGCCCTTCAACTTGGTCTTTTAAAATTACTAATTATCTCTATCACATCAACTATGTCTATCGCCGTTCTTTCCGACATTTTGCAAAACTACTAGCGCACCCTATAGTCGATTGCGCCCGCCTATAGTACTTTCTAATAGAGTTAAAAAGAGTTGAAAGAGTCCACTTTATGGTGGCACTTATTCCATTTTAAAAAAATAATGTTTATTTATAGTCAAATAAAGGATGGTGGCAAGAGATAGTTGTGCTGTGCGCGCACCGCAACAGATTTTTAAGATAAAAAATCCCAATATGAATTGTAGTGTCAACGCACTGTAAAAAAATACCATTAGAATCGGGTACTAATGATAAAAGGGTTTGATTCTGATTCGCCACGATACAGACTTTTGTATACAGTACTAATGATCGTATCGAATGAGAAATATCGATACAAGAAATTCCAGTTATCGATTCCTCCACTCATATCGATCGTTAGCAGACAACTTTACAGCTGATTGTGTTGTCCCCGCGCTGCCGCCAAACGCTGTCGGTCGATTTCTGTTTTAGTTTTCATGTTGGAAGATGGAAGAACTTACTACGAAGCGGTTAAATGACCAGGTTTGTCAAAATTATTCCATATTCTCGATATTATATCTCTACCATCAGCTTGTATGTTCCATACAAAATACACAAAAACTCTTGGAAGAATATTTGTATACTCTCTATATATAAACAAATCCTATCTGGGTTCCATTTCAAGTGTATTTACTTTTTAAGAAAACGAAATTTAAGAAAATTAATTTTATAATCCACTGAAGCTATGCTAAAGGCTTCTATCCTTATATTTCATGATTTATATCCGATGTGGAATATCTTGTAATAATTATTTTTGTTTATTCTTAAACAAATTAATGGCAATAAGCTTTCATTTAAACATCATCTATTTTATGATTTACTGCTGAAAATACTTGGCACATTCTTTCATACAAGTTGTGTTAGTGCAAAAGGGCACATTAGTTCCCTATAGTTACTGTAAGTAGTGCCAGAATATTTAAATAAAGAAAAGGAGTATATTAAAATTAGACTAATAGTGCTGTGTGACACCTCTGTTGTTCTTATACCTTTAATAATATCCGGTATTAGTTTCCCTATGTTACTTCTAGGCAAAACCAACGTTGGGCCGTTTTTTGTGGCCCCGATCTCCACTGAAAATGACCTGTTGGGAGTTTATTTATTTCCCAAAGAACGAGTTGGAGTTGAAAGCTGGGATCTTAAATTATGAATGTAATTGATTAAATGAAATCATGGTATTTACTAATGATTAAATCACTATAACAACCTCCTGAAACGGGCCATGCCTAAAAGTAACATCAGGACAGGTTTTTCCTCATAATCTTATAACATTGCGTCTGGATAAAAGATTGGTAAGATCACATTGATTGCAGTATAGAGAAATAATGAAACTTTTCGAGTTGGTTCAAAAGGATAAAAAGAGATTTTTCGAACCTTCCTTAATGGTTAATATAAATGCTTGTTTTAACTGACTTATTCCTTATTTTGTGTTCACATTTAATATAAAAAATAATTGAAAGTTTTTTTAATGTTCAGATCTAAGCCAAGAAAACTTAGTCAATAAAATGCTCCTCAATGTGTATAATCAATATGTTAAATATTTAACATTAAAACATAGTTTTAATGTTAAATATTATGTTCATTTACGGTTGCCAATTAAATTTAAATAAATTACAGCGATTAATAGTTGCCCTTGCTATGTTGTCCAGTCAATATATTTTTAAAAAAATTAGAAATTTGCTCTTAGTTTTTTTTTTTTATATGAAGGACTGTTTAAAAGAAGAAACTGTGAATAATGGCTTAAGATCATAGACGATTAGAGATGCTCAGCAGACTATGTAGACAAAATAACATTATTCATTAATTTGCTTGGTTTTCAAATACAATCGAAATAAAGTATTGCTTATCATATACCTATTTATATATGAATGAATTTATATACGAACTTTGTTCTAAAGAAATCTTAATGAACATAACAAGTATTACTGATGGGATATGGGAATAGTATACAGGTGCATCTACTTTATTGCATATAATAGCTGTATAGATGTTTTGATACCAAAATTGTGTATTAAATTTACTTTTATTTTTCTTCTGATATTTTAAAACATTTAATTTTTATACTTGTACTTTAATTGTTTACAGATTGTTTTTATGCGTAAAGAAGTGAAAAGAGCAATTGTTCATCAAATTCATCGATTGACAACTGCAGCGAAACGTTTAAGAAACAAAAAAGGCACAGAAGAACAGAAACAAAAAAATGCGATTAAAGCAGACAATATGGTAGCAGAAATAAGCATATTAAAGGTATGTTTATGATGTATAATTATTTTCTTGTATGGATATTTTTTTTATAATTGAAAAAGGAAGTACTTGAAACATTAAATTATGAGAAAGATATATTTAATGTTTTATCTTGATTTTTAAAAGGTTTATATATGTATGTTGGAGTATTATGGCCCATTAAATCTATTTTTTATTAATGTGTAAGAAATCTACCATCTGTATCTTCTAATGCTGTTATATTATATTGAATGGCTAACTTTACGTGTACAGGTTTCATCCCTTAATACAAATAAAAGCAAGAATGATTTTTTGTTTATATTCATAAATCCAAATTATGCTTTATTAAACAGTCAGATCTGAAATTAATTTTATTATGATAAGATTTATTTTTATAATTCTTTTTGTTTTTTTGCTTTAATTTTCAATGTTCGGAATATGAACTTTGAGATGGTCCTTTTTTGTTAAAAACAGTGAAATCCTCATCCCATTAAAACCATACCTAATTCATTTTTGCATATTATGTGAATTGGTTCCTGTTTGTTTAATACAATCCAATGTTTTAGTTAAATTTATAGTTAACTTAGTAATAGTTGGTTAACTTTATAGCCCTATATAGTGTAATGTCAATTTTATGTTGCTTTTTTTTTTTTTTCAGAAAATGAAACCAGATGATGTATCTGTTTTTGGATTGACAAATTTTGAAGAAGTTGAAATTAAAAACTTTTTGAGCAAAGTATTCATCTTTTTTATTTCTACTTCACATTTATAGCTTTAATTAATTCATCAGTTCTAATTTCAACTTTATATTTGTTTCAGCGAGTCATCGCTCCAGAAACTAAGGCTATGGCCAAACTCTGCCTCCGTAAAAACATGCGAAGTGTAATTGATGAATTCATCAAGGAAATCGGCTCGGCACAAAGTCGTTTGTTGGAACTTCTTGACGAAAGGCAACAGCATAAAGAGAAAAAAGAAAAGAAAAAGCAGAAAAAACAAGAAAGTAATGAAGAATTGAATCATGCTTATGACAATACGTCAGACTCCACCTTAGAATCATCCGATGAATCTATATCTTATGTGTTACCGCCAAAAAATGATTCTGATCAGGACACTGAAAACGAAAAACTCGACTTATTAGGTAATAATACAGATGATTCCGTTAATAAAATGAATTTAGGCATGGCTCATAAAATAAAAAAGAAACCTGTGCAGGAAGGAAAAAATAATATAAAATCTTCCGATTCCGGCAGCGATAGTGATTTTATTCAACCTTTTGACAAAATAGCTAACAGCGATATTAATGTCAAAAAAACTAACAACGATATTAATGTCAAAAAAAATAACAGCGATATTAATGTCAAAAAAACCAACAGCGATATTAATAAAGAAGTTGATCCGATTGAAAACAAGCCATTGGAAAGGAAGAATGTTGATCCATTTTTCATAACAAGAGACAATAGTGAATACCGCACGTATTGCGATATTGGAGCTAATGCAAAAAAAGAAGCAGAAAATGACAAAATTGAGCCCAGCGATGATGATAAGAACTTCAGAAACAATTACAAAAAAGGAAATTTTAATAAGAAAAATCATTCAAAAGATGATTCTTTTAAGAAAAATAAAAACAATCAAAGATTTGATAGTAGGAGAACAATTACCTATTTAGGAGGTAGTGATAGAAGGTCTTTTGATAAGAAAGGATTCCGAAAAGGTGAAAAACGTCCCCTGAGTGCAGAACCTCCATCAAATGTCAAACTGCACCCGTCATGGGAGGCGAAGAAGAAAATGTCTGCTACCGCGATTCCTTTTCAAGGGAAGAAAATCACATTCGATGGCGACTAATTTAGTTGAGACTGTTCCTTCATAGTATTTATTTCATGTTTTGGTGAATTAATATTTTTGTTCGTAAAAGTATGAGACTATTGTATGGTCCCAAGATTAATTTAATCTTATCAGTCAGTGTTGATAAATGGATGTCATGTTTGTTTTGTTTTTTAATGCTAGTATTCTATTCAAAGTGTTGTTATTTTTATATGTTTTTTTTGTTTTTGTATATTTTATTCTGTATTTTAATTGTAAATACACAGGCATTATATTTATTTCTGTTAAAAATGTGTTGTTATTTTAAATGATTATGGGTTTTTTTAAATTGTTTTTATGTTTAAATTGCTAATAAATTTCCTCTTTTTTTCTAATTTCATAATACTATTAATAAAATAAAACATATCACACTGTGAGTATACAAAAGGCGCAAATCAAAAACAGCCATTTTTCAGGAAAAGCTGTCCATGTTTTCAGTATTTTCCAGATCAGATTAAAAAATCCCTAAACAACCTAATCCATTGTCCTTTTTCTATTTTGCTCTTTAACTACTTAGCTTTAGTAATTGAAGATTCTCATACTATATTTTAAAAATCTGGTGCAATGCTCGCAATACACAACTTTCACTTACCAACTTACTTTGGTTAGAAATTGACATGTTTTGTTAAAGGCCATTTCTCAAAGTAACATTTTTCCACATTAATTTACTTATTTTTGTTTTTATTTTCTCTTTAAATTACACTAAACTTTTTTATTATTAAATATAATAAAAAAATTTAGTGTGATAAAAAGAATTTCACTTGTGATAATTCGGCAATGCAAGCATAATACTCCAAGTTGTCTGATTTTATAATTATCTCTGTAGTTGTTGAAAACTTCATATAGATACAATGAAACAAATGATTTCCATTAAATGAACAGAACATTCTTAATCATAAATAATGTTCTTTCATTAAAGGCGTTCTGTGCATGAGTGGGCTCAACGTGTTTGATGAGTGGACGAAATATTTTACTTTGTTTCTCCGGTATGTGTTTACTTCATTTTTTTATATTTAGCCATTTCTTACTTTTAGAAGCGAGAGACAGATGATTTCTCCATGTTATAAAAAACTAAGGTTTCAGAATTTTAATTATATTTTCAATTTTCTCATCGTTGAGTTGATGATTGATTTTAATTTTTATATATATATTTTAAAAATGAGGAAAATATTTTATTTTTCAGACTTATTAGAAGTAAATAATTTTACAAGATAAGAAAACAAATTTTGAGACCATTACCATTAAATCACCTCATGTAGAAAAGTAATATTTGGCTTGAGAATTCAAATTTTTTGTCTCTTCTTGGCAAAATGTGTTTGTGGAGGAAAAGTTTTGTTTCCATGATTTTTTGGTAAGGAACAATGGTAAAGGACAAACTCTGATTTTTCTTGTTTTTTTTAATGTCATACTTTACAAAAATTATTCCTTCCATAAAAAAAACCATTCCTTAAGTCATTTGCAGAATCAATGTCTTGATGATAGTTCACATATTTAGCTCTCAAAATTAATGGTTTTAATCAAGAATTCTACAGAAGATCCAGACTGTCAAGTTTTGACACTATAAAAACAATAATTTTAAAACATAAACAAAATATTTCAAAATTGTTATTATTATGACATCTCATTTATAATATAATAATGATAAGTATCATTTTGTTTAGAAACGTAGATTTGTTATACCTGTTCCACACTGGAAGTATAAGTTTTGTAATAAAATAAATAATGTTTTGATTAGCTTATGATAGTAGATGGTTGACCTTAGAAATGGTTGTAATGAAAATAATTAGAGTCCCATCCAGAAACAATGGTTGAGAATTGATCCTTCACTCATAAAAAATATAGATAAAATAGTTTGCTAAAATTCTTCGTTTATGATAATACGTTCATTAACTTTAGATGAAATTCTTTTTTAATGTTTCTAAAGACAATGTCATTAAAATTTCAGTTCAGTCCGCATTATATTAGCCAGATAAAAGTAAACAATTTTTTTCAAGGCATTTCATGATATATAACTTGTGAAAAAAAATTAATTAAAATTACTTTAATAATTTCTGAAATTGTTTTCTTGGTCTATGAAGCAATTATTTTATCTTCATCAGTACCTTTCATGTCCTGTAATTTATTGTACAATTTTTTATGGTTAAGAAATATAATAATAGCAATCTATAATATGTACAATAACAAATAGTATATCACTCTTTAAGAAGAAGAATGTTGTAATAGGACAATTTTCGTATTAGCAAAAAAAAAGTTTTTTTTTGTTGATGACCTAAGGGTTTTACGCCTCTTAGCCATAATAAACGAACAGATTTTTTTTTAACTTAAAACACTTCAAATGAAATTATCTTCCTTTAAGAAAAATTCTAAATTTTTGAATCCAAAATATTTAATAGCAAATTACATCATATTTATTTGATTAAATATTTAAATGATCACAACATATAATTCTGAAAATGGTTAATTTTTTTGAGTTGTGGCCGTTTTCATCCAAATGAGCGGTATATATCAAGGAGAAATGTTTTTCAAGAATTTATTTATCATCGGTTCATTGATTTATTCAGATCATCATGAAGACAGCGTTAAGGATGGGCCTGCATTGAGACTCTGCAGCACAGTTTTTGTGAAACGTGTATTAGAAAGAAAAAACGCAGAATGAGAGGCTGAGCAGGGCAGCGCAGCTCCATATCTAATGCACATTTCACAAAAAATGCGCTGCTCTGCTCCGCGTTTTAATGTGTGCCCATCCTAAAAGACTTGTTCCTGAGGGAAATTGTTTAAACCCAAATGACATATTGTGATTAATTCATAAGTTTTTTTTTTTTTCTACAAATTTAAGGTTTATTAATTTCTTCTTACTCTATATTCTACTTATTCTATATGACTTAACAGTCAAGTTATTGATTCATGGGCGTCACCAGTACCAAATTATTGGGGGGACCGGCTTAATATTTTCCTAGATAAGGTAGGTTGAAATTCAAGGGGCTAAAAGTTGAAATAATTAGTCCTAAAAACAACTGTTTGGACATTTAACTCATCCCCCCACGATGTATTTTAAAGGTATTTATGCCTCAGTTATGAAATAGGGAGTTGTTAAGGCTTCATGTTAAAGGATGAGGGCCAACATTTTTTGATTGAATTTTATCCAAGTTTTTCTTCTGATCCTGATCCCACAAATTTCATTGCTTTCGGTCAACTTCTATTAGCTTCACCGAGTTCATGGAAACTAGGATCAAGCTGCTTGGTTTAAAAAAGAAGTGGAGACCAATTCCGTGGATAAAACTTTGTTATAGAATTCATAAAACAAAACAGTTCAAGCTTAAATAAAAAATAAATAATTCATCAAGTATACAATATGCTTGACTTTGCTTTTAACAATAGAGTGTGCTGTAATTAACTAATATTTTGTATTTATATGTTATTGGTTAAACTAGGACAAATTTGTGAAATCTCATTTTAATTTCATTTTTTTGCATTGGGTCCTCTCTTGTCAAAATATTGGGGGGGACAGTCCCCTCCTGCCAAAATATTGGAGGGATGGGTCCCCTCTGTCCCCCCCGGCGGTGATGCCCGTGTATTGATTTATTCTAAAAGTTATAATTCGTTGTTGAACAAATTGAACACAAGAATAGCCAAGGATAAAGTATATTTATAATAGAGGTAAAATGGTATTACTAGGAAATAAAATTTATAAGACCTTATTTTTACTTAAAATAACCTTTTGGGTTCAATGATTGCAGATTGGTGAACCTTCTATATATGAATCGCAAACCTTGAAAAGTGCAGCTCACACCAGCTTGTGAGTTAATAACAATGATTATGCACTTACCTTTAAAAAATCACACCTCATATGACTTTCTATTCTTCTAAAGATACTTTTACTACTGAATTTAAATTTTAAAGTGATTTTAATTTTTTTTTTTAATGTAATAGGGTGTATCAAAAAAAATGACCGTTTCGTCAAATGCATGAATTCCAAGGACTGTAAAGACGTTAATCCTATTTATTGTTTACCAAAAAGTCCTGTACTCTTTAGAATGTTAATCCAACTTTATTTATCAACACTGGACTTACTCAATAATACCTCAGTTCACAAGTTTTTGCTGGAGAAGCAACATGAGGGTGTCTTACGAAATTCTTGTTATTTTGAGACATTATTGGAAAAAATCGTGTTCTGCCGCTGAAGCGGCTCGTGAAATCAACAAATTGAAGGAGGTCTCCTTGACGAGCGTACCACGCGGCGTTGGTTCCAAAAATTTCACAGTGGAGATACGACCTTAGAACGGAAGAAGGGGTCAGGGCGACCATCGTTGGATATAGATGATGCTCTTCAGGAAGCTATAGACTCAAATCCAGCCACAAGTACTCGAGACCTTGCCAGGGAGTGCGGAGCGTCGAAAGATACTGTGTGTCGCCATTTGCACAGCATGGGGAAGGTGAAAAGGAGCAGCAGACTGGTCCCGCACGAGCTGACGCCCCAGCAATCTGCCTAAAGGGTAGAGATTTGCAAAAATCTTTTGAATCACCCTAACGATTTGCGATTTTACAAAAAAATTGTTACTTGTGATGAAAAGTGGGTTTACTGGCGAAATCCTGATACTAGTGGGCAGTGGTTAAGTCAAGGTCAAACGGCCTTTCCGGTTGCTGGAAGAGGACAATTCGAAAAAAAATCAATGCTTTGCATATTTTGGAACTATGAAGGTGTAATCCATCATGAATTCGTACCTCATGGAACCACAATTAACTCTGACCTCTATTGCATACAGTTAGATAGAGTATATGCAAAACTGTCGCAACTTTATCCAGCTTTGGTCAATCGAAAAGGAGTTCTGTTACAGCAAGATAACGCCCGGCCGCATACTTCCCGTCAGACCAAGGAAAAATTAAAAAATCTTGATGGGATCGAACTTCTTCCTCACCCACCATATAGCCAAGACCTTGCTCCATCAGATTTTTATTTGTTTCGGTCAATGGCCCACTTCTTGAAAGGGAAAAAATTTGATACCTTTGAAGAAGTCGAAACAGCGGTGCAGGAATTCTTCGATAGCCATCCTAAAGAGTGGTACCAGCAGGGGATCATGCAACTGGCGGAAAGATGGCAAGCAACATTAGATAACAAAGGGTTATATTTTGAATACTAATTTTATTGTAAAGTATAAAAAAAAATATATAGTAATTTTTTGTCTAAAACGGTCATTTTTTTATATACACCCTATTATATTATAGTTACTCTTCTTTTGTAATGCTTTTTATATTAGCAAATTTACTTGGGGGTGGGAAATCCCCTAATGTATATTTCGTTGGCAGCTTTTAATTGCAAGAATTTTATGTTAGTTATATTTTTTTATTGAAAATAAAAGTAATAAGATGGTCATAACTCAAAAAACTGTTTTTTTTGTTTTTGTTTTTTTTTCATAATTACAGTGAAGTTTCAACTGCATTCTCAATTTTATTATGTACCTACAAGCAGCGACTAGGGAATAGGTTCTGATCAAACATATAGTCTACCACAGTGGCAGTTAGTACCACTGGTACTAACTTTAACTCAATAGTAGCCCTCTAACTGTGTATTTATGTTCATCCCTTCCATAAAAGAATATGGTAAATTGTGGCTTACGTGAACGGTACTATTACCTAATAATATTGTGACTATATTCTGGCAATGAAGGTCTTGTTTTTATGATTCCAACGGTATGCACAAATCAAAATTAATTTATTTTATCAATTTTTTCTTTCTTATTTCTTCTTCTCATCAACTTTCTTTGGATGTTTACTATTTATTCTATTATGTATATTTTAATATAGGTTTTTATTATACATCCAACTATGTATTCATGTATACTTTATATTTTTCATTGGTACAACGTTTCGGACTTATTGTCCATTTTCAAGTACCTAAAATTTTTTATGCTATACAAATCATTATGTATAATAAAAACCCAAAATAAAAGACACATAATAGATTTATTTTGAGTTTCAACTATTTTCTTACTGATGTGCAATGTTTTTTTTAATTATGAAAATTTTTTATAGGTTAATTTTTTTTTTTGTTTTTTACATTTTAGTCAAGGCTCTAAATTCCTCAATGTGCTTTAAATGATATTGTTCTAAAGGGCTCATCACAATACAAATTAATAATGTTGTTATCATTAACTTATACTATTAATATTAATCAGTTACTTTTTGAACTATTAACATTTGATAATATGAGGTGACGAATTAGAGAATAACTCCGATATATGGGTGATTCTAAAATTTTGGTGGTATTTGGTTCTTTAACTTTTACGGAATTTTAAACTTATCTTTTCTTATGTTTCTAGTTTTAGTTGGCATGGTCACATGTTCCTTAGCAATGATGCGATGTTTGCACACACATATGTTAATTGTTTTCGTGATAATAATTTTCAGAGAAAGTAATGTTCTAGAAAGTAACAAAATGGTATATATATTGATGTCATATTTGAATATTGGGTATCTTCATTGGGTATTTAAATATTTGAAAAAATAAAGATCCAAATTTGACAGTCTCGTAAAGTCCCTATCATTCTTATATAGGTATAAGAATTTAGGTATAATTCTTTGTTCACCTATCGTTTGTGCGAAACAGATTTTCTGTCAAACTGTCAAACTCCTAGTAGATTGTGTAATTTTCCTGACTTTCGGAAAAGTTCCTTTGAAAATATCAATTATTATGAGGAATTTATCGAAAAATGTTTAATTACATGTCTCTCCTCGATCGGCTAATTTCATTTTTTGCTAAGAAGAGGCAAGTGATGGAGGGACAACTCAGCCAATTTTCATCAATTTTGGTAAAATAAATACAAAAATAATTTAAAGGAGGTTAAGGCTGTGAAGAGATTTGAGAGTTCTACAAAATTGTAATAAAAATAGTAATGTACTATTTAATAGTTTTATGTTAATGAGGTATAGGGAGTAACTTTCCACAAAAATACTTTACACCTTCACCCAGGTCCTGGAAGCAACTTAAGTAATCTGGAGAAAAATGATAAGGCTCCACTGTTTGTATTGTCAGCCTTATAAAAGGATTATCCCAAATGATTTTAGCTCAAAATTTCCATTTCTTAGGGTATTGATGTGCATAAACAAAAATAGCTATGGAGTGATCTGACAACTGTGTGACTAAGGGAAAAACTGTTGTGGTACTTTGTCTATACCAGAGTTGGGCAAATTGTAATCTGAATAATGATTAATGAATATGAATAATTGTAATCATAAAAGAAATGAATAATAAATAACCATTATTCATAATCAGTGCGGAGTATTTTTAATGATTATTGAGTGTTTATGGTATTCATTTGAAATGAATAATGAATAACTGGTATTCAGTTATTTATGATTATCAAATACTGATAAATTCAGTTAGTCATTATTCATGAATAAAATATATTCATGAGCTAGGATCAATATAATATTCATCAATCATGAATACCTAATATTCATCAATCATGAATAACGAATATTCACCAATCATCAATCATGAATATGATATATTCATAATCATTATTCATTTAAATTTAAAAGACGAGAATGCATTTCTGAATTAAAAGTTGTCCTAATCAGCAAGGAAAAGTCCTAAGAGTGGGTATAGTCAACTGAACAGCATTTGAAGTCACAAGTAAAGAATTAGACCCTAATTCCAAAGGGAATATTAGTAAAGGTCTATTGACAAGAATGGAAAGAGCAAACAAATTTTCAATCATCATTCATGATTAGTAAAACTCAGATTTATGATTATTTTTGTAATCATGATTAATGAATTTATATTATTCATGATCAATGAATGATTTGTAATAATGAGTAGTGAATTCCCATTAGTCATGATTAATGAATAATGAGTAATCATGAATAATGAATTCTTCTTAATCATGATTACTGACTAACATTTAATAATGAATAATGGTCATTCATGATTGTTGAATACATTATATTCATGAATAATCTACGTCCAGTGATTAATACAATTCATGATTAATGATTCCGCGCTAAAGAATGATTTGTGAATGATGATTACAATCATTATTCACATTTTTGATTATCAGTCATAATCATGATTACATTTTTATTTAAATATGCCCAACTCTGGTCTATACACTTTCAAGTCAATTATATTTCGAATCCTAAATGTTTGCTGATAAAAATGGGACTTGATTTTTTGGGATTATTGTGATGGAAAAGGGTTTAATTATTTTTGAAAGTACATGACCTCTGCTTTGTGATAGGCTATGGAGGGACAAATGAGCACTATTTTTGATTTTAGTGAATGTTATACTGTCTTAAGATGCTTGAAAAAGAGATAGCTGTGTTCTTAATGAAAAGGTTGTTTAATAGAAAAATATTGTGGAAAAATCCTTCAGGTCGTTCTAAGTTGATCACAATGCGACACTAATACCACCATAATTTTTAGAATCATCCATATATATTCACCATTTAAAAACATAGAATACAAATATACCTCAGATTACTTAAAAAGGGATAAGGAAAAATGAAAAAGGTTGTATTGAAAAGTCATTCGTTATTATATCATTGTTTGAAAACAGCAATGAATGACAACAGAACAGTGAGTAACATTTATCGTCCATAAATATACAATTCATAAATCAAATCCTCACGTCTCTTCTTAAATAACAAAACATAAACATTTCTCCTGCTCAATCATCAATATAAATTTATTAATAATTTTTACTTTTTTTTCTGATTTTATTGTTTTTAATTTTTTTTTTTTTTGTTCTTTATATTATTATACATTCACCTGTAGAAGTATAATGCAAATTGAAATTTAGCTCAATATACACATTTGCAGATATAATCACATATAGTAGAAAATGAAATTCTAGATTTTTTTTTTTCCTTTTAATATCATAATTATTCAAAGAAATAACTTTAACTATCCAAACTTAAAAAAAAAAAATTAACAACAAGCATTTAACAGCATAATTTAAATAGGCCATTCATCTAAAGAAAAAGACAAAATAAATTTAGAAGGCCGTTCTATGGATAGATATGCTTTTTTTCCACTCTAATATGTTTTTCCTTTAAAAAAATAACAATAAAATCAACAAAAATTATAATATATATTAATATACTGTACAATAAATCTTAAACCTTAGCAACTTAGGAATGCTAAAAGTGCATAATATTTAAACAGGAATAAAACAAGTTACTATTTACATTTTCACAACTAGGGAATAAATTCATCTTTTATAATAAGTCAGTTCATTCATTCCTTCTAATATATTTTAAATATCACTGAGTCATTTCCATTATGCACTTAAGTCCACCTTAATGCCTTTTTATTCATTATTTCTTTATTTATCCTCCTTTTTTTTTAATTTTTTTTTTTTTCAAAGTCATAATTTCTCCAATTTCCGACTCCCTGTCATATAATCGAAATAAAATGACAACAGCTGAAATTCCCAGGAATTGTCATTCCTATGATCTATAGTTGATTTCATTCTTTACCTTCTTTTGTTTCTCTGTTTCTGTTCATTACGTTTAATTTTGTGCACGTTGTTAGTTACGACAAGTAAAACACCGAGAATATGTTGACTTTATGGAAGTTATGTTATGGTGGTAGTTCTGTTATTCTATTAATGTGCTGATCCTAGTTTGAATGAAATCACTTTTATTTTTTTCATTGTTACATTTCAATTTTTTTCACATTTTTCATTTTATTATTTGTCAAAACATTGTGATCTGTTATATATGAATTCATATAGACATAAATTAACTACATGAATATTTAAGACACAAAAATATATATATATTGATTCGAAAGATAAAAGTATGTGAAAAACATCAATAGCTGAATTATTTTAAACTTAGTGTATTTTTTCTTTTATTTTGGGAGAGGGTGACACGGGTTTTTCCTAATTAGTAGTATAAAACACCCTAAAATTATATTATACATTTTCAAAAAATGGGGAATAAATTTTGATTTTGATAAATTCTTAAATTTAAAATCTAATCTTTATTATTAATATTAATTTTATTTACACATTTATAATAAATTCAAGGACAACATGAATCCCACTTTTTTTATTTTTTTTTTTATTTTTTGATTTGTTTTTTATTACTTTTTTGTTTCCTTTTAAAGAACTGTGGAATATTTAATTTAAAATCAACAAAATAATTTTAAATTATTCGGCCACAAAATATTATTGTGTGACACAAAAAATATATATACCATATTTAAATTTGGAAGTATACCCACATTTAAACTATCCTAGCTTATTGTATAAATTATAGTTTACATTCCCAGCAAACTAACTTTTGTCATGTATAATGCATAATTATGTTGTTTTGTTATTGTTATTATTTTGTTAAGATATGTAATGATCTGAAATTGAGTTTTTTTTTGTTTTTTTTTTTTCTCCTATTTTGATGGTTTCTGCAGGATTTACATATTGTATCGTTGAAGGATGATATAATTTTGCATTATACAAGGACAGGCCCTTGTGAGAGATAGACTGGGAAGTGCAACGGGACTGTCAGTCTGTGAGCAAGTGGGTGAGGCCCGACGACCAGCCCCTCATGTGAAGACGAGGTGACCGAGGATACCAATGAAGATCACCGCAGCGGTCGCTGTCCTCGGTGGGAAGCAGGCAGACAGCCCCAGGCCGGCGGACAAGGGGCCCCACCACCTGCCTGGGATCGGGGATGCGGAATTCTTGCCACGCTGCATCGCCGCTGGGTGCTCTCCTGGCCCAAACAGAACAACACTAAACACTCTGTTACTGCATAAAATATATATACTAATCATTTAATATATTATTATATTTGCATCATAGAATAGAAAGAGTATAATTGAAATTTAAAAAAAAAAAATCTGGTGCGTGCAGCAACACACAACTTTCACTTACCAACTTACTTAGATTAGACATTAATGCGTTTTGTTAATTGCCACTTCTCAAATGAACAGAATGGCTTTAATTATGAACAATGGTCTGTCATTAAAGGCTTACTCCGCATGCATGGGCTCAACAATTTTTATGAGTTGACTGAATATTTTTCTTTTTTTCTCCTCTTTGTGTTTTCTTTATTTTTATCATATCTCATATTTAGCCATTTCTTATTTTTAGGCGTAATGAGAGACAGTTCATTTTTCCTTATAAACAAAAACAAGTGTACTTTACAGGAAAACAAAAAAGACCCCTTCCCCATTTAAGCCCCCTCAGAACATGTAAATAACGATAAAGCTTACCTGATATTAAAGAACACCTTATTTGCATTAAACATGGCAAATTTGATCAAAATCATTAAAGCCGTTTTTGAGATAGTCGAAAGAAAGGTATAAATTGGAAAACAAGTTAAGAAATAAAGTGCCCCTCCGGTTGATCAATTTTGATGAAATGTTGGCTATCATATCTTTGGCATATAGATACACCAAATATCCAGTTTGATCAAAATCGTTAAAAGCGTTTTTGAGTAAATAAACAAAACACGTGAAAATGTTACAAAATTTATTAAGTAAAGTCCCCCCTCCGGTTCATCAATTTTGATGAAATTTTAACAGTTATATCTCGGGCATATAAATAGATCAAATACTCAGTTTGATCAAAATCGTTAGAGCTGTTTTTGAGATAATCGAAAAAAAACTTAAAAAGTTATTAAATAAAGTACCCCCTCCCTTTGAGCAATTTGGATGAAATTTTTGCTGTCACATCACAGGCATATACATACACTAAATACCCAATTTCAGGTTCGCACGGTTTATAGTTTTTGCGCTAGTCTGTTGTGTTGTTGTTGTTGTGTATGTTAACATACACACACACGCAGACACACACACACAGACCATTTCGCGGGACTTGGTTATTTGGACTCAGAGAACTCCAAAACGTGTATTTCCGTTGAAAACCGGAAGTCGAAATTTTTCACGATCGCAATACTTCCACTTACTATATATTTCATATATAGGTAAGTGAAAGTAAAAATTGATTTAGATGCGAAAAATTGTAATAAAAATGACTCTCTATTTAATTGGTAAAATGAGCAAAGTGAATTTAGTGGCATTGATAAGTTTATGTGAATAATTTTGCTTACAACTGCTGTGTCAAAATTTATTGGCATTTTAAAAACAGCTAAAAATTAATTATTTCTCCCCCCAAAACCTATCCATGATAAAATATAGAACTAACGATAATACTTAAAATACTCCAAACCCGATAATGAAATATTTTTTAAATTTCTTTAAAACTGAATAAACGAATAGTAAACAGTTAATAATTACAATCCTCCCACCATTTTCTGTTGTTTTAATACTTATTCTGCTATTAGGGACAGAGAAAAATACAACAAATCAAATGTAATAAAAATCGGTCCAACCGTTCTTAATAAATAAATGGTATAACTTCACACCTTTTTTTTTTTTTATATATCTACACTAGCTAAGAAATACCTTAAACCAAAAATGCTCAAATCTTATAACTGATATTGAAATTCAAAGATTTTGTTGAGATTTTAGAAAAATACAATAAAATTAATTTTTAAATCCAAATAAAAATATTTTTTTAAACTTTTACTTTGATTTACTCGAAATTAGAAAAATGTCCCTTAGACCCCTTATGTTCTACCATGTATACATAATTCATGAATGTAGAAGTATGTAACATTCATGTAATTTAATGCTTAGTCAACCTATTTAGTTTTATCTTTTGTTCTTTAAGATCAAAACATCTGCTGAATGCATAGGTAAAATTTAAATTTTGTTGTCAAAATATTAAATTACTTTGATGAAAACAATTTTGTCAGAAATTTCAGATGATATTTGATTAGTATAAAAGCATAGTGAGCTAAGAGCCAAACCATTCTAATAAATTTTTAACAAATTCCCTATTGCCCTATTGGTTTTAATATTTCTTTTTGAATTGGAATAATATAAGAGGCAGTGTAAAATATGTTATAGATGAAAAGTGATAGAACTAAACATAACCCTGTTGTACAATTCAACTTTAACTTAATTTTTCTAAAAATATTGAGTTTGGTGCTTAGTCAACTTTGGAACTTCACCTACCATTTAGTATATAAAATTCATATTTTTACTTTCACTTACCTATATATGAAATATATAGTAAGTGGAAGTATTGCGATCGTGAAAAAATTCGACTTCCGGTTTTCAACGGAAATACACGTTTTGGGGTCCCCTGAGTCGAAATGACCAAGTCCCGCGAAATGGTCTGTGTGTCTGTGTGTCTGTGTGTCTGTGTGTCTGTGTGTGAACAGACTAGCTCAAAAACTATAAACCGTGCGATCCTGAAATTGGGTATTTAGTGTAGGTATATGCCCGCGATGTGACAGCATAAATTTCATCAAAATTACTTAAAGGGAGGGGGTACTTTACTTAATAACTTTTTAGGTTTTTTTAGATTTTCTCAAAAACGGCTCTAACGATTTTGATTAAACTGAGTATTTCATCTATTTATATGCCCGAGATATGACTGCAAAAATTTCATCAAAATTGATTAACCGGAGGGGGGACTTTACTTAATAAATTTTGTAACATTTTCACGTGTTTTTTTGATTTTCTCAAAAATGGCTCTAACGATTTTGATTAAACTTAGTATTTGATGTATTTATATGCCCGAGATATGTCTGTAAAAATTTCATCAAAATTGATCAACCGCAGGGGGCACTTTACTTAATAAATTTTGTATCATTTTTACGTGCTTTTTTTATTTACTCAAAAACGGCTTTCACGATTGTGACCAAACTGGGTATTTGATGTATGTATATGCCAAATATGTGATAGCCAACATTTCATCAAAATTGATCAACCGAAGGGGGGACTTTACTTAATAAATTTTGTATCATTTCCACGGGGTTTTTTATTTACTCAAAAACGGCTTTAACGATTAATAAAAATAAGATATGAATGTAGAAAAATGTGTGACTTTGGGAAATGATATTTAACAAAACACGTCAATTTCTTATCTAAGTAAGTTGGTAAGTGAAAGTTGTGTGTTGCGCGCACGCACCAGATTTTTTTAAACCTGTAAATCTTCCAATTAAAGAAGAATTAAGAAACTTATGAGAATCTGAAAAGATTTTCAAAAATTAATATTGAATGAATCAATCCAATGGCGCTGTGGTCTATTTAGAATCCAACCTGTCCTCGAACACACTCTTCCATTTTTTAACTCCAAGCAACTTTGGACGTGCTACCACTTTGCCCTGCCATTGCAAGCTTGGTCTTCTTCTTCTGTGATTACGTCCTGGGTGTCCTTCCATAATGATCTTGAGGATACTATTTTCATTAATTCTGTGTACATGAACCAACCATCTAATCATTGCTTTTTTATGGTGAAGACAACATTTGGAGAGTTACATAATTTAATAAGTTCTTTAATTGTTCTCATCATTCATTGATCTCCTCATGTTTAATAACTTATCAGTTTTTATAGGAGTGTAATAGTCAACTATTTTTCTGTCAAATCAGGATGGATTTGGTTTCCATTATTTTGTTACTTCTAATTGTAACCATCTGTAGTTAGTAATTACATCATAAACATTCAATTATCATCTTCTAGCATAGATACTTTACTTGTTGCTCATATATTTGTCTTCTTTTTAGCCCAGATGAAGATCCATGTGTAGGTATCATAATGTTGGCTTTTCAATGTTTAACTGAAAATCCTGCTATTAATCATTCTATTAATTATTATATTAACATTTATAGTTTTGTCAAAATCTGAGTATCCCTCACCCTCCCATAAGTAAGAATGACATAGATAAATAAGCATGAATTGGCTTTTTAAAAATTAGAGAATGCAGGTCTTAGCATTGTGTTCTACACTCATAAAGTTAAGGCTCTTAAAAGAATTTTACTCAGAAAAAAACTTTTTCAAAGGCCAGTAGTATTAATATGTTATTTAATAAAGTAATATTAAAAAATTGAAATTACAATATTTTTGACAATTCAATGTGTAAATTAAATCTAAGTTATGAATTATTAGATTAAATATTCTAAAAAAAAAAATGAAGGAAAATGAAGATAAATAAAAATAATGAAATAATTAATCTTCTATGAATTATAAATAAATACTAGCAGACCCGGCCACGCGTTGCTGTGGCTCAGTAGTTATATCCTAATATTTTTAAACAAATACAGTAATACCAATATTCATTGATAAAGATGAAAACCTTTCAGCTAATCAAAATCCAACGTGATTGAGAATAGAGCATTACACCATTTAAAAGTATTTGGTAAAGAATATAGGAAAGTTAAAGTTTTTATTTTTTACATCTCATACTTCAATGTAGTTTGATTAAAAAGGAGCTGGTTGTGTTTACAACTCACAGAGCTGCCAACACTATCGCCCTTTTTTTATGAATCGGTATAAACTAACTTGAAATGGCTATATTTTTCCACTAATTTTAAAAAGGATGACTGAAGTAAGGTTTGGTAACCTCAGTCATTGATCTATTGATTATTGGCCTAACACTCTTGGTAATGTTAGTTTAACAACGGGTTTAATTTTGCTCAGAGTCATGCCAATCTTGGTTAACGCGTCATATATGTCCTTTTGATAGGCTTTTTTCTCAATTTCTTTGAGACCTCGATTTCGCAAC
This sequence comes from Aelia acuminata, assembly GCA_911387785.2. Taxonomy (NCBI): domain Eukaryota; kingdom Metazoa; phylum Arthropoda; class Insecta; order Hemiptera; family Pentatomidae; genus Aelia; species Aelia acuminata. The sequence goes on along the minus strand of OU426983.1, from coordinate 121,418,080 downwards.
CCTTCGGCTAATAAGTGTTCGGTAGGAGGGTGGTGTGATGAAGCTTTTAATTTAGCAATATATTTGAGTGATAAGAAATCTCTTCTTAAAGAGGTTTTTACATAATACAATTAAGAATTTTTATTTATTCAAGAACTAATTTGTTCAAATGTTTTGGGTTAACCTGTTTTTTTTTTTTTGTTTTTTTAACACAAACCAAAGATTTGATGGTTTCCACACACGTGAGCAGGCGATACCCATTTCCCACGTGAGTTATGCCATTGCCCAAGGGAAAAACACGGATTTTCAAAGTCCAAGTGGACATTGTTTGCCCTTGGGATTTGTTTATGGTCATGGCAAAAGCCAAAGGAATAGGATATTGAAGCCTTTTAAATTTTATTGAAAATTCTGTCGGTTCCAGGGGAATAGGTGGCAACAGGGCGACATCTCCTGTAAACCTTCCAGGCAACATTTTTCCTTCAATAACATTTCCTGTGATCCTTTTAATGACCAAACGTGTACCGTTGCACAATTGAGGTGGATTTAAGTTACGAAGAAGAATGATCGGTGAGCCAATCTTCAACTGGAGATTGTTTGGGTGTATATCCAGGGAATTAAAAAATTCAGATGGGAAATTTACGGCTTCGTTTACATCTAGAACATTGTCAATTGATTCTGGAAGTTTATTTCATCGAAATCAACATTTTTTGCTGCCAAAATAGCACGACTACCCAGCCAATTATAGTCCAAATAATTGTTCAAAATATCAGGAAAGAGATTTTATACTTCGTAGACAGTTTATTTTTCGTCTCTACAACAGTTCAGAAATTTTCTGGTAATTTGATAAATTTTGAATTTCGATGCAGCTCTATTTCAACGTTTCCAATATAGAGCAATTGTTTAAAAAATATGTCTGCCGATGGATTATTTTGCAGTAGTACTCTCATATTTATGGCGGATAAATCTGAAACTTGAAGTTACCCAAATAACAATTATTCCTGTTCAGTAGAGGTGTAATAATCATTAAATGTAAAATTTAAAAAATGCCGCGATTTGTAATCCTTTCTTAATCAACAATCATTTAAAGATAAGTAAATATCATTTCCAATAATAGCCTAATTTAAATTAAAGAAAGGATTAAAATCTTCGCTAACATTTCTTAAATTTTACATTTAAAGATAATTACAACTTAGGAAGTAACAGCCTCTATTCGATTGGGATTAAATTTTCTCAACTTTAAATTATTGTTGATAAAGGAGGAATTACAAATCTTCACTGACATTTTTTAAATTTTACATTTTAGATCTCGGGATAAAAATGATAAAAAGGTTTGGTAAAATAAAAAAACACTGTATTTAAATAATAATAACAAAACGAATAATGAAAATAAAGAAACTTCTGTTAAATAAATTAACTGAAAATATAATATTAAAGTCTTAATTATGCAGTTCTTTAGCAAATCACAAAGTATCCCACAACACCTAATCAAAACACACCCTTTTTGTGAGGTAGTTTTTACGACTGGTTACCCGCAGTGTAGCCAATTGACTAATTTTCACTAATTTTTGGCAACACTGACTCCCCAAGTCAGGCTTCAATTAGGATACACCTATGACAGTAGGTGCTGTTACAACATTTATAGAGTATTATTTCAAATAATAGCCTAATTTAAATTATTAAAATGCATTTACTATACTAAAAGTTGATATCAGGGTGGGCCCAGCAAAGCGTCTCAGCGCTTAGCTAGTAATTTAATTTAAATACAAATAAAAAAGGAAAAGGAAGAAAAAGTACCTACACGTTTGAGTATTTATTGTAACCTTCTCTTGATTTATTTATTCTTTAATGAAAATTAACAATAAATACAAATTTGTATTACTATTTGTCTGTGGAAAATAATAATATAGGAAAAATAACTGCACTCACATAACGCAATACAAAATTATAATAATGATAACCTGTATTACAATAGCATGCTTGTAAACAAAAAGGTTATTAAATCGACATGTGTAGCCATGTTAATAAATCATAACACGACCTACTGTATTTGCAGTAATTCGCTATATAAGAATTATTTTGATCACTAATCAATTTAAAAACTACCCGGTCCGGTAAGTTGGCCAAAACTATATAAATTGAGCCAAATTTCATTAAAATCGGTTGAGTAGTTTCTGAGAAATAGAGAGACAAACATACGGACACGAGATTTTTATATATATAAGGATATAAGGATAAGAGTTCCAAAATTTGATTAGATTCAAGTTTCGAACAATTTATTTTATAGCATCGGAAGTTTCTGGAAAATGTTTTTTCATTGATCTAATTTAATTCTCCTGAACCTAAACATCCATTTAAATTATTTTATCTGTTGAAATTAAATTTTGATGTTTCAGGGCTTTTATAATTCAATTTACTAGGATTTATAATCTAATTACCAGGAAAATACAAAACTAAATAGATTTTCTATTCTATTTGGTCAAGATAATAATATTATTCATGTAAAAATATTTTAAAAGCACATTAATACATTAAAAGATTTAGCACAAAATTTGCTGGGGTTATGACCCGTCTCAAACTCTGTGACCTCTTGCCTGACTCCTGAAGGAAAATTCAGAAAAGTCAGAGAGGCCACTAGTCACGAAAAATTATGCATTAAATTGTATTGGGAAGTTACAGACTTTTTTGAAATAAATAAGTCCCTTTAAGAAGATGAATAAATTATGACATAGAAAAAAAGATTTTTAAATACCAAAGTGAAGTGCAGTGATTACTTTCACTAATACATTAGTACATAATTATCTTGTAATCTGCATTATTTTATTTTAATATCACAAGAAATATGTAATAATTGTAAGAATATTTATGGATTTATAGTTCTTAAGTATGTACTTTAATAAATGTTTATACAAATTACAAGTTGATTGAAAAAGTCTTTTAGTGGTACATGCCCCCTTATTAACATACCTACATCCTGGATAATTGAAACCTTGTTTAAGTTGAATACTTCTGTAAGTGGAATTAAACCTCTGTCACCAAGAGATCCCAGTTAACCAGGTTCGACTGTACCATTTTTAAATAAATAGTTTTCAGATGATGTTTTAAGGTTTTATCTTTATAAATATTACCTCACTACAAATAAATAAAAATATGAATAAATACAGGCAAGGGAAGGAATTTATTTAAATTTATCAAAGAGAGAGAGATATTCATCCAGACAAAGGACAAATATCGCTGGCAAATAAATTTAACTTTGATTGGATTCTTTTTGAACCGCACTGTATATTCTATCTCCGCAGAGTTGTTTTAAAACCGAGTTCTGGGGACAATGGGATTAAACTTGTCAGGAATTAGCTTTGCTATCCCAACACTAGAAATATACTCATCTGCAGTGAAGTATTTCTACACCACGTTATTAATAATGTTTCTGTTGAGCTTAGAAAAGTAGTTTTCAATGAATTCAGCATCAAATTTAGTTGCCATATTAATAAATATTCTTAATAAAAATTATAATAATAATGAAGGCTTAATGGACCCGAAGGTTTGATGCCGACACCACAACTCGCTCTCTACACATTTTCTTTATCAAAATTAACTTTTTAAACCATAGTTACGATTGATGAGGGGGTCACCTGTGGTATAATGGTTAGCATGGCAACCTACAATACTAAAGGACGCGCCCAGCGATGGCCCTAGGATTTTTTAATGGGAGTAAATAATCCTTGGCTATGCCGTCCCTCAGATAGGATGTAAAATGGAGGTCCCGAGATCGTAGGATTACAGGTACTAGTTAGAGATCCCTATCCTGATTATACCTGGACAGACAAAATTTAAGACTCCCACTGTAGCTTCTTCCGATTAGCCTTAGTGGCATAAAGTGACGTTAAACAAACAAACAACTATGGATAATTTCCTCTTCCGAATCAGGACATTTTTGGGTACTGATCTATCATGATGTCTGCCTTCAACCTACCATTGTACATTCTTATCACATGCTTTCTATAATAACAGTGTTAATAATTCGTCTGATTCTGTTCATTTTGTTTATTAACTATAAGTGTTCATTTTAAATTCATGGGTGACAATGAGTGTATTTTTTTTTGCATTTCTATTTAAAATGTGTTTCATTTATGTTAATAGTGTTTTATCTTTAATTTTTACTTTCACTTACCTATGTATGAAATATATAGTAAGGGAAAGTATTGCGATCGTGAAAAATTTCGTCTTCCGGTTTTCAACGGAAATAAGCGTTTTGGGGTCCCCTGAGTCCAAATAACCATGTCCCGCGAAATGTTCTGTGTGTGTGTATATGAACAGACTAACTCAAAAACTATAAACCGTGCGAACCTGAAATTGGGTATTTAGTGTATGCATATGCCCACGACGTGACAGCAAAATTTCATCAAAATTGGTCAAACGGGGGGGGGGGGGGTACTTTATTTAATAACTTTTTATGTTCTTTTCGATTTTCTCCAAAACGTCTCTTAACGATTTAGATTAAACTGAGTATTTGATGAATTAATATGCCTCAGATATGACTGTACAAATTTCATCAAAATCGATCAACCGGAGGGGACACTTTATTTAATAAGTTTTGTATCATTTTCACGTGTTTTTTTTATTTACTCAAAAAGGGCTTGAATGATTTTGATCATATTGGTCATGTTTAGCGAAAATTAGGTTTTATTTAATATGATGTAAGCTTTAACATTATTAAAGTGTTCTGAGAGGGCTTAAATGGGGAAGGGGCCTTTTTTGTTTTCCCATAAAGTACCGTTGTTTTTGTTTATATGAAGAAATTAACTGTCTCTCGTTACACCTAAAAATAAGAAATGGTTAAATATGAAATATAAAAAAAATCAAGTAAACATGTAGAGGAGGAAAAAAGAAAAATATTCCATCAACTCATATAACACGTTGAGCCCACGCATGCGCAGTACGCCATTAATGACAGACCACTGTTCGTAATTAAAGCTGTTCTGTTCATTTAATGGAAATTATTTGTTTCATAGTAACTAAATGAAGTTTTCAACAACTACATAGAGAATTATAAAATCAGTCGACTTCGAGTATTATGCTTGTATTGCCGAATTATCACAAGTAAAAACTTTTATTTAATAATAAAAAAATAGTGTTTTTTTACAGAGCAAATAAAAACAAAAAAAAAAGAAATTAATTTAGAAAAATATGTGACTTTGAGATGTGGCAATTAACAGCCATAATTTCTATCAATCAATTTCTAATAAAATAAGTTGGTAAGTGAAAGTTGTGTGTTGTGCGCACGCACCAGATTTTTTTTACTAAAAATTGATAAAAATTAGAAATCCCCTACTCTGGAAGACACTTGCTGTGAAGTATTTTCAAAATTTTGGAATAATGACATCAAGGAATGGGCAGTCTGTGAGAATGTACATGACATATTCATGTAAGTTAGTGTCATTTTCACAATATACATTAAATTATAAATTATATTTATAATTTATAATCATTATCACTTTATTCTCCTCCCAACCTATTCATTTATAATATTATCCTTTATTCTCTTCCCAAACAACACTTAAATTCTTGTAGCATTACTTACTACCTTCTTTATTGTTTTCATTCCTTATTGTCATTTTATGTTACTATTGTATTTATAATTGTACTCTTTTTTTTTCTTTTGCAAATGTTGTATGGGGGCTAAAATGACCCAAGTGGTTGAAAAGCTTATTTTGTTATAAATAAATAAATCATAATCACTATAATTAATACCCTTCAAAATTTTCAATTTCATTATTTATAAGACATTTCCGTAATGAAGAAGAAAAAAACAACTTAGAATGAAATGTAGCTGAATAAAATTTAAAACAATTAATTGGAGAAAAACAAGTTTCTGATTTGAGGAAAGTTTTTGATCTTATATTCTGAAAGTAATCATTTCATATACTACAAATATGAACGAGCGTCTGCCACCTCAGATCGGTTGCCAAAACATTTTATTTTTATCGAATTTTTTTTTCAGTTTTTGCTTATAAATATAAAACCATTTTATCTCAGAGAAAATTGTATCATCTATAAATTAAAAGAGGATAAAATTTTGTGTCGAATGAGTTACTCAAAGTTAAAATACGTTTAGTCGTTTCGCCAAAACCAAATATCAAATATCTCTAGTTTTTGCCATTTTAACGGAAAAATGAATTTCACTCATGGTTCAAAGCCTGCAATTTGAAAATGGCCACTCCAAATGATAAATGTTACCTATAAAAGTTGTTGAACATCAAATTCTACAAATTTTCTCTGAGATGAAATGTTTTTTTATTTATGCTCTCGAAAAAGGCTCGAGAATGTTACTAGGGGTCGCGCTCCAATACGCTCGGTTGTTCAATGTTTTGGAGTCTTATTTAGATTAGCCGAAAGTGCCCACGACAGTTTGTTCGTGAACCTGGTTCGACGCGGTGTAAATCCACTTTTACCCGTTCTTCCCCAGTGGATTTCGTCAAACAGCAGTTAGTATAAACCAATGCAGTCGGGTCAAAACAATAATAAAAATATTTTTTTTATATTAATTTAATCATTATTGTGGATAACCACCTTGTTTATAATTTATTTTTGTAAATAATTTATTTCTGTAAATAATTTATTTTTGAAGAGAAAAGATTTGGCTCCACCGGGAATCGAACCCGGGTTTTCCGCGTGACATGCGCGGTATGATATGCATTACACCAAGGAGTCGCTTCCAAACGGTGCCAAATCCTTCCTCTTCACTGACACCTCACCCCTGGGAGGGGTTCGATTCCCGGCGGAGCCAAATCTTTTCTCTTCAAAAATAAATTATTTAAAATTATTTAGAAAATAGGTGGTCACCAACAATGATGGTTAAATTAATATAAAATAATTTATTTTTGAAGAGAAAAGGTCTGGCTGGTTTATTTATTTATTTTAATAATTATTAATAATAGTTACTATTTATTTACTTTATCTTTTCTCTTCAAAAATAAATTATTTAAAATAATTTAAAAACAATGTGGATACCCACAATAATGATTAAATTAATATAAAATAATTTAAAAATTGAGATGCCCAAAATTGGACATTTGTCCACCACCCGTAAATACTCGCAAAACTTGCGATGTCGTGGGAAGAGGAGTCGGTGAAGAGAAAGGATTTGGCACCGTTCGGAAGCGAGCTCCGTGGTACGATGGTTAGCATACCGCGCGGAAGATCCGGGTTCGATTCCCGGTGGAGCCAGATCTTTTCTCTTCAAAAATAAATTATTTAAAATAATACAAATGGATATATGTCTCCTAATCCATGGCTGATACTAAGGGCAAACATTATACCCACAGCGGAAGCGAGTACCTCCAGAAATGATCCACAATAAATACCCGAATATAATAATTAAGATGGTAAGAGTTAATTTGTTGCGTGTAGTGCTAACCTAATCTTGGCGTTGCGGTATTCCCACCCCCACACTTCCCTACCACTCATACACAACTTCTTACCCGAAGCCACTCCCAACTTGTGAAGCCTAAGTGGATCAACTCATACCGCAAGGCGTTGAAGTGTTTATTTACCAAGCCGGCATGTGGTGAGGTTATCAACTTAATATCAGCGGAATTAGGGAAAGAAATCATGACTTTAAAAATGATGTATTATTACTTGCTTTTATCCTAATTATTAATTTAAGTCTATCTTCTAAAAAATCTGGTGCGATGCGCGCTAACACACAACTTTCACTTACCAACTTATTTGTTTTTTTAACGCCCCTTTATGCTAATAAGGCTAATTGGACGATGCTACAGAGGGAATCTTAAATGTTGCCTATCTAGGTATACTTAGGATAGGGATCTTTAATGAGTACCTGACATCGTACAGGCTCGGGACATCCATTTTACGTCCTATCCGAGGGACGGCATAGCAAAGGATTTTTTACTCCCATTAAAAAATCCTAGGGCCACTTCGGGACGCGAACCCGCGACCTTTAGTACAGTAGGTTGCCATGCTAACTACTACACCACAGGTGACCCTACCAACTTAATTAGATTAGAAATTGACGTGTTTTGGTGTATATTTTACGCCATTCCCCGAATTCACATACATTTGTTTCACACTCATTTACATATTTTTGTTTGTATTTCCTCCCTTAAGTACCTACACTAAATTTTTTTATTATTAAATAAATGTTTTTACTTGCAATTAGGTAGTTACCGTGCCCTAAACATAACACTTTTGGCTGTTGAGATCGTAGTCCTTCTTAATACAATTTAATAATCTCATTAAAAAACGGTGTTGTAAGACTCGTGATTATGAGAGAGGGGGGCATGACCCCCTCCCACCCCAATTTTCGTGCTGAATGCGCCTCTGATAATGCGGTAATGCAAGTATAATACTACCTCGCGTCTCATTTTATAATTCTCTATGTAATTGTTGAAAACTGCAGTTAGTTACCATGGAAACAACTAATTTCCATTAAACATGTATGTTTCAATGAACGTTGACAACTCTTTCCCATGAACAGAACGTCTTTAAGTATAAACAATAGTCTGTCATTGAAAGCGTACTGCGCATGCGTGGGCTCTATGTGTTTTATGTTTTATTAGAATATATTTCTTTTTTTCTCCTGCGTTAAATATACTCTCGATTTTTTTTTCATATTTAGCCATTTCTTATTTTTTGGCATAGCGAGAGACAGATAATTTCTCCATATAAACAAATACAAAGGTACTTTATAGTAAAACCCAAGTAACCTAACCTAAGTACCCTTCCCCATTAAAACATTTTAATGATGATAAAACACATGATATTAAAGAACAATTGATTCTCATTAAACATGACGAGTTTAATCAAAATCACGTGAAGGGATTAAAAATCCCTAACCTAATTATACCTGGATAGGCAAAATTTAGGACTCCCACTGTAGCATCGTCCGATTGGCATTAGTGGCATAAAGGGTCGTTAAACAAAACAAGCCCTTAATGCATCATATTCCTCTGAAGGTTGCTTTGGCAGAATGTTTAATGTCGGACATTGTATATTGAAAGATTTATTTAAACCATGTGCTTGTTAACAATTCAAAAATAAACTCTTGAAAACCACGGTAGAACCACAATAATTGTGTTTCTAAGGTGTTTGTTTCTATAAACAATAATTATTATTGTTTGAAATACCAAACACCGTTCGCTCTGGTTTCGAGCATAGTATTGGGTTGTCCGGAAAATAATGCAGGATTTGGGTTTTTTCACTTTTCCAATCGCCTTGAGGTGGTCATCGACGGTCGATTTGCTTACTTGAAGTTTTTCCGCAAGTTCTCGAACAGTTATTCTGGGGTTTTCTTCCACCGATGATCGGAGAATATCGTCATCAAGAGAGGAAGGCCTTCCACGACCTTCTTTATCTTCGAGGCTGAAGTCTCCCTCCCGAAATTTTTAAAACCACCTTTGAACAGTGCACTCAGTAACAATTCCCTCGCCCCACACTTGGTTGATGTTTCTAGCCGACTGGGCTCCACTGTGCCGAGTTTAAACTCGTAAAAGAAAATCGTACGAAATTCACGACGTGACATCGTAGAAAAGACTGGATTATTTCCAAGTAGCGAGATGCTATAGAGATAAACAAACATTTTCGTTTAGAAGAGGATTAGCAACTGTTGACACTCATACAAATAAATAATCCCCTAAAAGTAAACAGATTACTATATATAGAAAGTTTTAAAAGAAAACTTGAAAACCTGCATTATTTTCCGGACAACCCAATATATAAAACGCATAAAGAGGAAGTCATACAATAATAATACAACAGATTAATAAAATATTTAGATAGCACAGGTTTTTATGCACATTTAAAAAAGATGTTCCTTTTCTAAATGCTAATATCTAATTATTTGGCTCAATGTTGAAGTGTTATTTTGTAAACTTCAGGTTTACTAGTATTAATATTCTGTAAAAACAACATTTTTTTTTTTATAACAAAATTAATTTTTCTTACAATGACCTAGACCGCTTATCGGCAGCCTTTGACATATGGTCCAAAGTTTAATGTGCAAATACTTTCGCTTTCGCTTTCAGAAGTAGTGAATTTTAAAGTAGTGCTCATAATTTTCAGCGATAGATATCAGGCATGAAACAAGACGACAGTGTTACTGTATTGCGATCTATTAAATTTAAAAAATGAAATGAAAGAAATAGGTGCAACATTATAATTAGTAAGTTATGAAGTAGTAGGGTGAACCATACGGTTGTTGACACCCCAACTTTAACTTAAAGAAATAAGTAAACAAGTCCTAATTTTATTTCAAGAGATAGATGAATCTAATGTTTGAAGGGTCCTAGAAGTCATCTATAAAGTAAGACTAGTTTTTGCAAATTTAACAATAAATATTGCAATATGGTAAAACTATTGAACTTTTGACCCAAGAAAACCTCTAGAGTCTTTATAAGGATAGAAAAAGAGGAGCTATAGGAGTTTCAATTTGACCCCTTCATAAAAAGTATTTTTTTTTATTTCCCCACAGAAATATAGTCTTAAGGTGTCAATAACTGTACGGTTTACCCTATGAATATATGTAAATTATTGTTGTACAAATGAAGCAGTACCAATACACACCGAATTTATGATGCCCTTATTAATCTTAATCTTCCTTATTTGGAGTGAGTATGAGAAATAGTGTAATATTTTTTTTTAATTGGGTTTTTCAAAATGTCTCGCGGGCCGGATCAAATCTTACTTCGGGCCTGTTCTTGCCCTCATATGACCTAGGGCTTTGGTCACTACCGTAGTTACTTGTTTGATTAGAACAACTACTGTAGTTATATTGTCACATTGAGGGAAGGAGTACACATCGTTAGTGACTTATTGACTTGCCCTATTTCAACAACAATTTGCAAGCAGTTCGTTCGCACTTGAATATGCAAATTTATTCGAGATTAGTTTGGCAAACTGCAGCGACCTCTCTAATGATATGTCATGCGTTAAACCTCAAACTCGGTGTAATTTCATCTGGACATCAATTAGTAAAATTATAGCCCCCCCCCCAAAAAAAAAAAAAAAAAAATTCCTTCTGAAAACATGAAAATTTATTGAACTCAGTACTTTACAAGAAGTACAGTACGTTTCTGTACTCTACATCTTGAGTTCTGTTCAAGATGTTTTATGGCATATGTACATGGGCTGAGTGAGCCACGAGGGGGTGTCCTAGCATCAGTACTTGTCACGGAAGGTTTCGAATTCGGACTCTGAATAAAGGATCGATTATATCAGTATTAAGTAGTTGACATCAACTCAATGAGCCATTACAATAATTATTTAATTGAAAATAAGATATCGTCACTACATCGGCTTAGGTTCACTATGGCAGGTGGAACATTATGTAATATGGCAGCTGGAATATCATATAATATGGCAGCTTGGATTTTTCGATTACTACCTACCCTACCCGATACCCAGAGTTCATTTCGAGTTTACCGAGAGTTCCCGATTTTCAGTTCGGCTTTATGCAGATTTCAGTAGGAGGAATTCGTTCACTGTTTGCACTATTAGGCATGATCCAGTCACCACCATCTTTAGGTACCTATATCGAATTCATATATTTACATAACGAATTTTCAACGAAAGTTTGTTTGTCTCAAAGTTAATCTGTATTAGCACATTGCGAAATTTTGCTACTGGCAAATTTAAAACGGGGGAGAAGAATAATATCATATGTAATATATAGCATTTCCAAGTCTATTTGAACCTTTTCCAAGTCAACTGTAACCCTTTCCAAGTCACAAGAAACCCTTTCCAAGTCAAGTGTAACCTTTTCCAAGTCAACTGTAACCCTTTCCACGTCACAAGAAACCCTTTCCAAGTCAACTGTAACCCTTTCCACGTCACAAGAAACCCTTTCCAAGTCAAGTGTAACGTTTTCCAAGTCAACTGTAACCCTTTCCACGTCACAAGAAACCCTTTCCAAGTCAAGTGTAACCTTTTCCAAGTCAACTGTAACCCTTTCCACGTCACAAGAAACCCTTTCCAAGTCAAGTGTAACCTTTTCCAAGTCAACTGTAACCCTTTCCACGTCACAAGAAACCCTTTCCAAGTCAAGTGTAACGTTTTCCAAGTCAACTGTAACCCTTTCCACGTCACAAGAAACCCTTTCCAAGTCAAGTGTAACCTTTTCCAAGTCAACTGTAACCCTTTCCACGTCACAAGAAACCCTTTCCAAGTCAAGTGTAACCTTTTCCAAGTCAACTGTAACCCTTTCCACGTCACAAGAAACCCTTTCCAAGTCAAGTGTAACGTTTTCCAAGTCAACTGTAACCCTTTCCACGTCACAAGAAACCCTTTCCAAGTCAAGTATAACCTTTTCCAAGTCAACTGTAACCCTTTCCACGTCACAAGAAACCCTTTCCAAGTCAAGTGTAACCTTTTCCAAGTCAACTGTAACCCTTTCCACGTTACAAGAAACCCTTTCCAATTCAAATGCAGCCCCTTCCAACTCAATCGTCACCCAATCTAATTTCAATTGTAACCGTTTCCATTTCAATTGTCACCCTTGAAAAATTCTAGTGAAGATGGTAAAATTTTCGGATTTCTTTTGCACTGGAGTCCAATTTTATGTTATCGGGGACGGTGTTTTTGAAAAAAAATATTCATTTTGTATTTCAGTGGCGGGGGTGGGGGGAGCGGACTAGAAAAAAGTTAGAATTCCGGATTTCTTTCAAACGGGGGTAAAATTATATGTTATCGGGGACGATATTTTTGATAAATATGTATAAAAGGGCGCCCCCCACTAAAGTGCAAATTGAATATTTTTTCAAAAACACCGTCCCAGATAACATAAAATTGGACTCCCGTGCGAAAGAAATCCGAAAATTTTACCATTTTCACTAGAATTTTTCAAGGGTGACAATTGAAATGGTAAAAACAATTGAAAAAGATTGGATGACGATTGAGTTGGAAGTGGTTGCATTTAAGTCTGAATGGGTTACATTTGAATTGGAAAGGGTTTCTTGTGACTTGGAAAGGGTTTCTTGTGACTTGGAAAAGGTTCAAATAGACTTGGAAATGCTATACATATATCCTCTAATCATCTCATTCAGGTTTGACGATTTTTTAATCTGATAAAATAAAGTAAAATACGACTTATTCAACAAAAAACGTCTTAACTTTATTCAAACAGGCAACATTTCAGCTCCTGGAGCCAGTCGCAAGCCTTTGTAAAAAAAAAAAACCTTTCAGTTTTCCTAAGATGAAAGCATTTTGGTACACAATTTAAATTAGTTTTTCTGTGCTAAATAAATGAAGTTTTCAACAACTAAATAGAGAATTTTAAAATTAGACGCGTTGGAGTGAACACAAATAAGTAAAAGCATGTGTTAAGTTGAAGAATGGCGTTTACAGATTTATCGGAAAACTTCGATTTCTAATATAAGTACCAGGTGTGTAAATATGAAACCGGAATTCGCCAATGATAGGAGTTAGCAGTCAATATAATCTTCTAACTAATCCGTCAGTGGTGTTATCTGCTTTTTCCTACATGTAATAAAGAGATCCAATTGATACCAACATCAGTTTCATTCTATAACCGTGTTTTTAGTGGCGTTGAACATGTCGACTTTTGTGCCAACAAATCAAGATTTGCGGACAGCATTTATTTTCCGTTTCCTTCTGAAAAAAATTTGAGCATTATCACATAGGATGCTTGTTGAAGCTTACAGCCTTATGGCCTTGGAAAATCTCAATGTTTTGATTGGTTCAAAAAATTTAAAGATGGATTTCGATAAAAGAAACAAAGACCGTGGAAAACCACAAAAAAAAAAAACTTTGAAAACGCTGATTCGGAAGCGTTTGTTGGACAATTATTACATGTGACACCGTCTCCATTTGTTTGAAAGGCATGGAAAAGATCCAAAAGGTCGGAAAATTGGTACCTCACCAACTGAATGACAGACAGCAGGAAGCTCGAAAAGCCTCATGGAAAATACTGCTCGCCAGGTACAGAAAAAAAGTCATTTCTTCACCAAATTGTGGCTGGTGATGAAAAGTGAATTTACTTCGAGAATCCTAAGCGTAAAAAATCCTGAGTAACTCCTGGTGAACCATCGGCATCGCTTGGGGAGGAAGAAAATGCTCTGTGTCTGGTGTGATCAGATGGGTGTTACCTACTATGAGCTGCTGAAACCTGGGGAAACTGTTAATACGGAACGCTACCTACAACAGATGATAAATTTGAATAAAGATTTGCGCCAAAAAGTCCCAAATATCAAGAAAGGACACTCAAAGTGATCTTGCTCCATGACAATGCCCCATCACATTCGGCTTAACGGACCAAGGAAACGATCCAAGTGTTTGGTTGGTAAATTCTTCCGCATGCGGCTTATTCACCAGATTTGTCCCCATCCGATTACCACCTATTTCCATCGATGGGACACGCACTAGCTGAGCAGCGCTTCACTTCTTATGAAAATGTACGAAATTGGTTAAGTGATTGGTTTGACTCAGAAGAGGAAGCATTATTTTGGCGGGGAATCCACAAATTGCCTGAATGATGGGAAAAATGCATAGATAGCGAAGGGCAGTACTTCGAATAAAAAAGTATGTATCATTTTTACACAATCAACTCTTATTTGCTATCTGAAAAATTCCGGTTTTATATTTACACACCTGGTAAGTTGGTAAGTGAAAGTCGTGTGCACGTAAACGCACACTGGTATTAAAATACACGATCAATAATCAATCATTCAAAAGTAATCATACTTCCTCTACATAGTTTAGGGATGTTACGAACGGAATTTCATTCAATAACGGACAATACAATGGTTACAGGAGACAGCTCTCGGAGATCATACCCCCAGGGTGGTCAATAATCGGGAAGAGGGTATTAGCCGAGGAACAGAGGACAGCGAAGACTAATACTGCCGGTGGAGTGGAGTGTAGTACGTGCTTGCACTGTGGATGTTGGTCAGGCGGGGCCGCTATGAAACTGCTCCAACTTAATCAAACTTAACAAACTCCAGTTCTCAAAGTGAATCTCCTTCTAGCCTACCAACTAGCAACTATATCCTCTCAGTCAACGGCTATTACAATTCAATCAAACATTTTACACTTAAAAGGAGTGTAACTCTTTTGATATCAACAGAGTTACTAACTAGAAATAGTCATGCTACTTGTGACTAACGAAACCACAGAAATGTAAACACTGTAACACTTATGTGGGCAACAAATATTTATTCAACAGAAATATACAGTAATCAATGCCACAAAAATTTTCACAACATAAATATTCGAGCAGCTTACAAAATTGGTAACGTTATAGCACACTAATAATATGATTTGAGCTTCTCAGTCAAGACGCCAGTCACTCGCTCCTATATAATCTGAAAACGAACCTTCTGGATGGTTCGAGATCCTCCTGGGTGGTACCAGGTCTCGATCGAAAAGATCTAGGCCTGTCCAGGTGCTCCAACGGTTTTTTTCCGACCAATAGTCGTTCCAACAAACGCTTCGGGATTTCCCAACCGAAACAACCACAATCCTTAAAACAACAATAACAAAATGACAGCATCTTTAAATACGATATTTTCTTACCATAAAGTACGTTTGATTTTGTTTATTTTATACCTTTGAGAGAAATTGTCTGTCTCTCGCAATTCCCAGTTATAAGACATGGCTAAATAATAAAGTAATTAGATAAAAATACACAGGAGAATAAAAAAAATAAATATTCCCAATGATTTTTTTACTTTTTGTTATGCCTCTCTTTTTCGACTTCCGCCATAAGAGTAATAAATAAATGTGGAAAAGGCTATTTTCTGTGAAGTTTTTCAAAACACGGCGTTCTTCAAATCACACCGAAGAAGGACAGGTTTGTTCTTCGGCGTTTATCAAACCACATCGATTTCTACCTTAATTAGGTTGGTAAGTGAAAATTGTGTGTTGCGCCCAACGCACCAGATATTTTTTTTAACTTATCCATTTTTCTTATCAATCCCGAAAAATTCGATAAAAACTTATTTTTTTTATAGTAGGGAAGAGGGGGGTTGGTTGGCAACAGTTTTCACTTTTTTGATTGTTGAGTCGTTCCTGTTAATATAATCCCAATAGGGCTGATACCACTGTAAACTCCAAGTATTAGAGTACTTCAAGTATTTTTTTCACCACATAACATTTAATACTAAGATCATAGGTAATTAAAGAATTCGTCAATCCAGAGTATGTCAATTAACCCCCTATGTGGGGCAGGTTGGCCTAGAAGGTGGGTTTTTTTTAGCCATCTCATTCAAGTACTGCCTGATACATATTATTCTTATTAAAAGCTGCACTATAATGGTGTAATAATTTTGAATCGGTTTTTAACAGCTATTAAGGGAAAATAGAATGATAATAGAAGAAGATAGAAGTTTAGACTGTCGTCACTTTCTGCATAAAAAAATTGCTTTCATCCTCCTTGCTGGAACTAAAGACATTTGGTAGTTTCGCCTTTGTTTATGTTTACCTTGCTTTTGTAAATTGCTACTGCGCCACATAAGCCCCAGTTGAAGAGAGCCAACTAACCCCATAGGAGAGATCATATGAAAGATGGCTGCCAGGACAGGGGAGAATAATCAAACAAGAAACTGGTTAGTCGAAAGGTTAGGTTTTTCAAAGGAGTTCGGGGCTATGTGAACAGAATCGGAGTCAAATGTTTTACCATGCTTTTAAACCAAATTTACTGAAAATATAAAAATTTACTTACATGTTGTAAAATCAATCAAAGAAGCACACTCTGCTCTACAGTGTTAGCATCGGATAGAAAACGCAGTACAAGACTCCCGAGGTCGAGCGGGTCACATGGTACAATGGTTGGGCGTTCACAACAGGTGTGACGGTAACTATAAGCCGATGGCCAACCTACCCCCTATGCCAACCAACCCCGCTCTACCCTAATAAATTCAAATTCTAATGAAGGATTTTTTTGTTTTTATTATTTATATTTCCGGATTGCCTTTGTTCGGATAAACGAGGATGTGAGGTATATACGAAGTTTATTTTATGGGAAGACTGAGGCTTTTTTTTTTTCCGTGTCCTTCGGTGTCCTGTTAGTGGTCATAACATGTCACTAGACTTCAAGTGCTACTCAAAACACATTAGTGCCAAAATATGTTACGTTAAATTTTACTTACTAATTACGTAGTAATGTTTATTTTTAATCCTATCGATGACGCGCTTGGCTCAAAACGTCGGACTAAAGGAAATTATGGATAAATGATGGTTGACCGAATATTAAATACATATATGAATAGTCCGGGTTGGCGGTCAAAAAAACTACAAATAGTATTAAACTATTTTATTGCAGCAAAACACGAATACCTAAACAAACATGGAGACAGATTCAGCGAAGTATATAAGAATATGTATTTAGACCTGCTACTGACCTAGTAAGGAGTGAAGGAGTTGGCTGAAGTATGTATGGTGAATCCCTATGATGGACCGAAGTCCCACTCTTTTGAGGAGTAAACAATTATAATATTAATAATTGACAGAAAAAAAAACTGAACTTTTGACCCAAGAAAACCTCTTGAGTCTTTATAAGGATAGAAAAAGAGGAGCTATAGGAGTTTCAATTTGATCCCTTCATAAAAAGTATTTTTTTTTATTTCCCCACAGAAATATAGTCTTAAGGTGTCAATAACTGTACGGTTTACCCTATGAACATATGTAAATAATTTTTGTGCAAATGAAGCTGTACCAATACACACCGAATTTATGATGCCCTCATAAATCTTAATCTTCCTTATTTGGAGTGAGTATGAGAAATAGTGTAATATTTTTTTTGATTGGGTTTTTCAAAATGTCTCGCGGGCCGGATCAAATCTTACATCGGGCTTGTTCTTGCCCTCATATGACCTAGGCGTTTGGTGTTTGGTCACTACCGTAGTTACTTGTTTGATTAGAACAACTACTGCAGTTATATTGTCACATTGAGGGAATATTGAATAAATATATGAATAGTCCGGGTTGGCGGTCAAAAAAACTACAAATAGTATTAAACTATTTTATTGCAGCAAACGTTTCGACCCAACAATACAGGTCTTCTTCTGGGCTAAATTGACAAGACGAAGACAATTTTCATACTGTTTTTTTGCAAATCCTCTTTCCTTCCGTTTTCTGGTTCCCCCTTCTTCTTTCCCCCCCCTACTAGGTACCTTTATCTCTCATTCTAGGCTCTGACAGCTCCATAGTCAAATGGTCGGAACGGCTGCAGTAAAAGAGTTTATTACTTTTTGTACTTTTTTGACTGTTTCTCATCTCAGGTTATAAATTCCTTATGGGTGGAACCTCAGAGATCGAATACCAAGAATTATCTCATGAATCCTATGTAACAGCCTCCCCCCCCCCCCTCTCTCTCTCTCTCTCTATTTAAATCTAAACCCTTAAAAAAAAAAAAAAAAAAAGAAATAAAAACTGGAAGAGAAAGGAGAATTATGCAAAGGCTACTGTTCCCTGTTCCCCCAACCCTCATTTCCAAAGCTAAGTAGATCATCACTTTGATACAATTAAACAGGCTCGTTGGAAAAACTAAAAGAAGGAGAGGAAGAAGAAAAGAAAAAAGGAATAAAAAAAAAAAAGAAAAACCCCTGACTAATTGCCCCCCCCCCCCTGTTCACCACCCCCCTCCCTCAACGGCAGACCTTAGCTAAACTCTAACTCGTTACAGAGGTAAGAAAACTGAATTCATTAGACTTTTATGGAGGGGAGGGGGGCGCTTTGAGCCCAATCGTAACAAATTTTAAATATCTGCTAATGAGACAGCGCTGTTATATTCAGGGTCTGGAATAAATTTATAATTAAAAAAAAAAGGAATAAAATAACTATTATACTTTATGGTCCCCCCCCCCCGGTAAAATTTCAATCTCCCCCCTCCCCCGAGTTAATAAGGCCCTAAGCGGGGCTAAGTAGCAAAGTCCGATTGTGGTAATGATGATGATACTCGAGTTCGCCGATTTAATTTCAGATTTTATTCAACCAGAAATAAGATGGTGGGTAGTTAATTATTTTTATTACCCTTTGCACTTAATTTCTACTTCTATTTTTAATTTATTTTCTTTTTAATTTTTAATTAATTGAATGAACCAGAGCGCATATTTTCTTTGTTTTTATATTTTAGAGAATTTTCTCCATTGTTAGGCTTTAGATATGACCCAAGTAAAAATTTTCGTTACACGAACATCATAAATAAATGACCGGGATTATGATTTAATGACGCTTTGAGTTGTTGATTATGTTCTAAGTTACTAATTTTCAAAATCTGTGGCAGTGCGCACAACACACAACTTTCACATACCAACTTACATACTCAATAATTCGACGTTTTATGGAAACGCAATTTAGCAACTTCACACATTTTTCCACATTTATTTATTTGTTTTTGTTTACTTTTCGATTCATTGTTGTTCATTTCTTTTTTTCAAAGTATATCCACCAAGACGATCTCATAATATATAAATTTATTTGGTATAATTACAAGGAGCTTTCCGCGTCCCGCGCCATATTCATCTAAAAGTATAATGTACAACAATTCATAGACAGTATTAAAAGTTTATAAAAATAACATGTTTACATAATATAGTTTTGTCATTCTCCATAATATTAACAATAGCATACTTACCCTTTAATTCACCTAAAATAGGGTCGTTAGTGCATTAAGGAATTCAAAAATTTGAAAACCATGTCGTCTGGCTCATCATCAGTGAAGGGTACTGCTGGCCTACTGGCTTAAGGTCGACGCGAGCGCGTTCTATTGTAATGTATTACGTGTGAATAGTGCTTAGGGATGTGGGCTGCTTCCTGTTTAGTATTTAGTATTCTGTCTTGATTTATTGCAATGTAGATGGATTCAATTATTTTTTGTTTTGGCCGGGAGGTAGAGGACATGGTTTTAATAATAAATTTTAGGAGAATTAAAGGGTAAGCAGGCTATTGTTAATATTATGGAAAATGACAAAACTATATTACGTAAACGTTTTATTTTTATAAATTTTTAATACTGTCTATAAATTGTTGTCCATTATATTTTTAGATGAATATGACGCGGCACGCCGAAAGCTCCTTGTAATTTTACCAAATAAATTTATATATTACGAGATCGTCTTGTTGGGTATACTTTTAACAATACTTTTAACGATCTACCTACTGCTTAGATTTCTTTTCTTTTTTAGTGGGCTTAATAAAAAATCTATTTTCATCTAAAGTCGAGTTTATTTTTTTTTTTTTTTTTACTGCTTGCTTGTTTTTTACTGCGAGATTCTTTTTGTAAATATATTGTGAAGGTGAATTGATAGAAGGGATGTTCCTACATATGTTTATCGATTTTTTCATATTTATCCATACTTTTTAGGCATAATGAGAGACAGATAATTTCTCTACATAAAAAAAAAAACAAAAAAACAAAGGTACTTTATAGGAAAATAAAAATTTGCTTTGCAATTGAAGTCCCCAAAGAACATACATAATTAATATTCTCATTAAACATTGCAGGCAACCCCCCCCCCCTCCTAGTTACTGCAATGCAATGAGGCGAGACCTGTCGGGTGGGACCGCTTAAGAGAAAGGATGCCACAGCGGGAGTCCTAAATTTTGCCTATCCAGGTATAATTAGGATAGGGATCTTTAACGAGTACCTGACATCGTACAGGCTCGGGACCTCCATTTTACTTCCTATCTTAGGGACGGCATGGCTAAGGATGTTTTAATTCTATTAAAAAATCCCAGAGCCACCGCTGGGCGCGAACCTGCGACCTTTAGTATTATAGGTTGCCATGCTAACCACTACACTACAAGTGATCCCAGCCATAGATCGCTACTGTGATTTTCATGACAGACTTACTTTAAATTCCAACCCACTAACTCAAGCTCTACACACTCCCACAAACCCTTATAATCCGTCAAGAAGACTGTTGAGGTGTTGGCCACGAGATTTTCTGCATTAAACAGCGATAATTTTACATATAGGCGGGCGCAATCGACTATAGGGTGCGCTAGTAGATTTGCAAAATGTCGGAAAGAACGGTGATAGGCATAGTTGATGTGATAGAGATAATTGGTAATTATAAAAGACCATTAATTGAAGGGCACGCTATCCTTGATGCAATCCACATAATTACATGTGGAATAATAACTAGAAGTAAAAAAACAGTTATTTTACAAGCCTTGTGCCTTCAAACTAGCAATCTTAAAGGACTGCCCCATCAAATAAAAGTGGAAATCAAATTTATTAATTATAAACAACAATTATCTTGTCATTGTACTTGTAAAGCTGGTAGTTCTGGTAAATGCAAACACATCATTGTAACTTTACCCTGCGTTTTTCGGTTAGTAATAACATTAATTACCTATTCATACAATCATTGTTATGGCAGCTTAGATTCTTTGTCATATTATTTATTTATTTGTCAAAACTTTCAGGCTTCGCATTGAAAACTTGGAACAATTAAGCAGAACGGATGTAAGACAAAAATGGGGAAAATTAAAAAAGAAAAACAAATATGACACTATGGTTCCAATGTTATTTCCATAAAACTAACATTTTGGAATAATAAAATGTCAAATACTAATATTTAACTGGATAAATATAGTCACTTTCTTTAAAATGAAGACTAAATATCGTCATATGTTTCGAAACAGGCTTATCTATTCTTAATTTTACAATCCACTCTTTAAGAAGCTTTTTATTTTTTGGAAAAAATGGAATGACACGTCTTTTGATTTTTTAATTGAACACTCAGGGACCGAGCAATACCTAATAGACATTTTTCAAATGATTTTTTGCTCAATCGGGTTTTAATTATGGAAAAATAAATTAAAAACGCCAAAAAACCCTATGAATCCCAGGTAATGGCCCGGCTTTTATCCCCGTTTCTCTTGTTCCTGAAAAGAAGCAGCACCGTCGCTTGCGCCCGCATATAGCCTTGCACTCGTTTTTGCTTTGTTTTCTTATATGTCCGATAGTTTGTTTGTTAATTCGTTTGAATGTTTTGTGTTGTTTTCTTTATATAGTCAGCATATTTGCTTATTATGTTAGTAGATAGCAAATTTATGAAAAATGTCATGAGTTATGCATATCTAAAATTAAAATAAATTAATTATTAAAAAATGAAAAATGGCTAAATTTCAATAGATAGTTTTAAAACTATTTCAAATTTGATATAACTTCACCTTTTAAAAGAACCGTGAGACTTTATTAGCAGGTATTAGCAATTCACAATGAATAATTTATTTCTACATACTATAGACTATATACTGTTAAAATATCTGGGTGTAGATAGTTGTAGATTTTTAGTAATTCAATTTTTTTATTTAAAAAAAAATAGTTTACCGACAATTGAAAATAAAGGAGGCTACTCTGTACTATGCCCACTGTTAAAGAACCAAGAACTTATATAAACTTAATTTATGAATCGTCTTCTATTCCCTTGTATAAATTAAAAAAAAAAAAAAAAACACAATCCAATCTTCGATTTTATATATTTTGTATTTGTAATATAATTTGGAAATAAACTGACTGAGCATTACGAGGGAACTACCGTATTCCACCCCCATTACTCTGTTAATATTTGCTTCAAGCACTAATTAATTTGTAAATGACCTAGATAGATTGTTGTTTTCATAAGACCGAAATGATTTTTTCATTTAGTTGATGTTAACTATTTCCACCTAGATTGACGATTCATTTATAAAAAAAAAAGTTTATCTAACTTGTTTTACCTGTAAATTTGGGAAGCTTCAAAAACATACTGAGAAGAATTAAATTGCTAACTAGATGAGTACAGTTTGCAGTTTGCAACAGGCCCGGAGATAATTGCATCAAACATTCAAACCTTGCTGCGAATGGCTGGATCAACAGGAAGGAATCCCTTTAGCAGACCGGAAACTTGGGGGAGCAACCACTTCCATAAAATATGCTACAACTGGCAACAAGTTTGGATTGGGAATAATGCAAAACATACACGGGGGGGGGGGATGTTACTCAACTTTTGGACACGCTATTATTTACTTTGAAGGGAGCACTTTAGGGATAAAGTATTTGTTTATTGTGGGAGTTAGCAGATGGGTTGAAAGCATTTCTGTTTTATTACAGCGAGATTTTATTATTATTATTACTAGTGGCCAACTTTTTTGGAATACCCGGTGCCCCCTGACAACAAACGATAGAAAATGGTTTTCAATTAATATTGTAACATTAAATCATTAAATAAAAACATGTGGTCTAAAATCCCAGACCTTTTGTTGGAACGAATTAGCGGTAGGAACAAACCGTAATAGCACGTGCTTGTATCTACAATGCTCGAGCCCAATCCACTACGTTCCAAGAAGTTCTAGAACATCTCCTTAGGACTATATTTAAGGAGCGATTGACTGGACAGTCTTAGTCTTGTGGTGAAGCTCAAGCCATTTGCTTATTTGAGTGTTGCAAAGTGATAGTTTTTGTAAATTGCTCTAATATTGTTTAGAATAATTAGAATTAATAGAATAAATATTGTTCTACCCTCAGAAATGCTACAATTTATAATTTCTGTATCACTGAATCTAAGTGTTTTAAGTGAACTACCTACATAATTATCTGTACTCCTGAAGAATTTTCCACTAGTCCATGTCTTAGATTTTTTTTTTCTGTATATAAAACATCATTCGAAAATATCACCAAGAATCAACACTTCTGAGAGGAGTTTATTAACTTCATAAAGTTATTTGTGTGTTTAACGTCACTTTATGCTATTATGGCTAATCGGACCGTGCTACAGTGGGACTCCTAAATTTTGCCTATTCAGGTATAATTAGGAAAGGGATCTTTAACGAGTACCTAGCATCGTAAAGGTTCAGGACCCCCATTTTACGTCCTATCTGAGGGACGGCATAGCCAAGGATTTTTTACTCCTTTAAAAAATCCTCGGGCCACCGAGGGACGCGAACCCGCGTTTATAACATTTATGTGAACATTTGACATTAGATATTTATTATAAATGTCAGGGTAAAAAAAGTGTTATTTGAGAAGGAAAATAAATGTCGAATCCAATCTTTGTCGAATTCTTCTTGCCTTCTCTGCCTATACACACTACACATATACACAATACACAATAGACAAGTGCATTGACTTTAATACATCTAAATTTCATTCTTCAAATAAGGGAGGAGTTCTAGGAAAAGTGGTGATAAAAAGTTTATTCTCGGAATAAATAAAGTTTTCTTCGGTTTCGGCTAAGTATAGAACCAGCTTGAATAGGAAACATTAATTTGAAAAGTCTTTGGAATTCTGTCTAACTTAGTTTGGCTGTAAAAGTATTGGAAGAGGGGCTGATAGCAGCCATTTCTGGGAACACAGTCAGCGAGATTTTAATTAGAATTTCAAATTTTAGCTAGTTCATGTGTCAAGACCGTGGCAGGTGAATATTAAAAAAAAAACTTAGCTACTTAATAATGAACATAAATGCGGTGGTCCATGGTGGTAGTGTAGCTACTATGCTGAAGGTCGCGGTTTTGCATCCCGCCAAGTGGGCCCGAATTTTCTTTCTTTCCAGTTTGTTACATGAAGCTGTGTAACGCCTTTTTTTATTTTACGATCCTATCTGCTTTTTGGCCTAGCATGAGATCCCTTTTAATTTAAATACATATTATTAAGGCCATCATTATCGAGACGAGAATTTTAAGCAATTTAATTTAACCTAAACTTTATTCATTAAATTTCAATAGTCAATATTTAAATAATGTCATCTGAAGAGAAAAGATTAGCCAAGTTTGGAATTCGAACCCTGGTCTCTGCATCACCCTTCCAGCTATCTAACCAATTGAGGTACCAAGAATCCGTATCTTAGCCATGTCATCCCTCTGTCTTCAATAATCCCAAGAACCGTCTAATAATATTTTGTCCAAAGGTTGGATCTAAACGACTGACTGTTCCTACTAATCTTTCAATTCCAATAGTCATTGTTTAAGGGGGCTTGCAATAGGTAATCAAAGTTAAACAACGTAGAATGTGGTAAGTACTAGGATGTGTGACCGTTCCACCCCCGGGTGTGTAAGACCCTACTGGAGGAGGCTCGTACCGAAAGGGCGTAAGAGTGATAAACATGCGAGTGTCTTATCGAGAATGGCGGTGTTGTTTACCAAGATATCTGGAGGTTTGGTCCAATGATGGTATGCTTCGGGGAAAGAAATATAGGTCCTCGGGGCCTGCTGACCCTGAGCTGCCATAATCCTTGGACCTAGACTAGTTTGTCACTGAACCCGAGAGGGGAGTAAAAAATCCTCGGCTATGTCGTCTTACTCATTGTAGATATGAACGTCTCTCAATTTAAATTATTTAGGATATCCTTTACATTTTCCATGCTTTACAATTTTAAAAATATATTTTTTTTCTTTACAATCTCTATTCTACCAAAACTAATTTTTGCTCTAGTAATTAACACCCGAAAATATCAATTTTCTAGTGATGGACAGGGGGCTGATGCCAGTAATGGATATACCTCCGAAAACATTAAAATCCTTATTAAACTATAAAAAAAAACAACAATTAGGTACAATAATTTTGAATAATATTTTTTGGAATCATATAAGATAGGAAAAATGTTAGGAGGCCAATAAAGACATAAATCTTGAAACATTCTGAAACCAACTTTTTTTTATGTATTTCATTCACACTGCTGTCAACAGTAAGCATTCTTCTACTTGAAGCTGTATTCAAAGCCTAAAGCGGCCCCTAGACGATCAATATTTTCTTAAATATATTGAACAATATTATTTTTGATCAATCCATACGGTGCAATTATATTGCTCAATATTATTGTGCAGTCAACATGTGGAATAAGAAGACGGCAAGTTGTGTGGCTTTAGCATTAGTTGTAGCTTCGAAAAAAAGAAGCGCATGTGGATGAAGGAATGGTTTAAAAATAGAAAAAGGCAAACTTATTAAAATCTGTTAAGTGAACTAAGAATCAGTGAACCTAGAGCCTCTCAAAATTTTTCGCAACTTCATTGTTTTGATAGTACATTATGTGATGAACTACTGAGCCTTCTTTTTTGGAGGACCATGGAGGCGCTGTTAAAATTATACGTATTTCAGTAGTATTGCACAATATTCCTAACAGACGACGCAATATTTAAAAGATTGCACAGTAAAAATCGAACTGTTTTTGATTGACCCAATATATTTCACAATCTTCCAATGTGATATACATACGCTCAATATTATTGTACGATGTCAGTTATTGTGCAATATATTGATCGTCTAGGGGCCGCTTAAGCTGTCCACCACTGAGTCTCCTGTCCATAACTGGTGCGCTTACTTTATTTAAATAATTGTCCATTTAATGTCATCTGAAGATAAAATATACCTAAAAGAAAATATACCTAGGTAAATAACTGCGGAATATGCATTATATTGTAATATCTTCAAAATCCTATCAACAGAAAGAAAATGCAAACGGTTGCAGAGATGCAAGCTTGGATCGGTGTGTGGGTCTCTCTGTTTAGGGCCAACTTATTTTAGCACACTAAAATATCCAACATGATACCAAAATTCTGGTTGACCAACCGTTAAGTACGTGAAGAAGGACGCTGGCAGAGTCGAGGTTGGAAGGGTGACAGGTGTAGTTGCCGGAGTTCTGCCTCCTGGCCTCGAAGATGGTGAGTGTCCCCACGGTCGTGTCCGATCCAACCCGCTCCATCCGGATGTCGATCTGGTTCTTGTCGTAGTCCAGGACTCGCTGTCCGTCGTGGTACCAGAAGATGTAGGCAGGTTCCTCCAGGCTCTGGGTGATGAGGCACTTGAGGTTCACCGTGCTCCCTGCCTTCACGTAGATGTCCGCCTCTCCCAGGATCTCCACCTTAGGTACTGAAAGCAGCCAGAGGAAGAGGTTTAAATAGAAAAATATTATTACATTAATAAGTACAGAAAGAGAGCAATCTATAAATAAAATATTATTTTTAAATATTTTTGAGAAATTATTCTATACAACACTTTTGAATATGCTGACTAACGAAAACATAATTCATGACCACCAATTTCGTTTTCGCACATTTTATTCAACTACACAGAGTAACCGACTTCATTTCTGGGGAACTAGAGCAGAAACAGTTCGCTACTGGTGTATTGCTTGGTGTAGCCCAGGCGTTTGATAAAGTTTGGTACCAGGGTCTTCTCTTCAAACTCAAGAACATTCTACCCCACACATATTACCTTATACTTCAAATGTACCTCTGCGAAAGATTTTTCTCTATCCGACAAGGCACTGAGACTTCGTCAGTCAGACCAATCTCGGCAGGAGTTCCACAAGGGTCAATACTTGCTCCATTACTGTACATTATATTCACAAATGACATACTTACAAACTCTGAGACTTTAATTGCATTTTACGCCGATTATGCTGTAATTTTAACAGTACATAACAACCAAGACTGGCATCACTAAATTCGCAAAATCACTTATTACTTTTACAAAATTGGTACTCAATTTGGAAAATGAAATTAAACCATAACAAATCTCAACATATAAAATTCACACTGCAACGCGACACATGCCCACCAGTTTATATCGGAGACAATCAAATACAACAATTTCTTAATATCTTAATGCATTGAAAACAACGCATTCGCTGAGACAGACATCCGACCCATCAATAAAATATTCAAACAACTAACTAGTTTATAAAAAAATCCTTTATAACTTTTAAAGTATACTATAACTTTGTATGTTATTTGCATTCATATCTTGATTTGCGCAGTTTGATTGATCATCAGGAAATTAAAGAGCGCACATTGAGAAGCAGTTTTTGTAATAGGTGTATTAGGTAAGGAGTACCTCTGCCCTGCTCTGCCTCTCTTCGCGCACCCGGCCTTAGGTATGGAACTGCACTGTCCTGCCCTGCTTTGCTCTGCGCCTCAATATGATATTATCAAAAGAAAAGATATTACCCAGCAACAAATTCGTTCTAGATTCAAGATTAAACTCTAATCCAGGTCCTTTTCTGTCGTAGCCATGTCGTTAATTAAGATTATTTTGTGTTGGTCGGCAGTTGGTTATCGATATGCTACGATATTATAATTATATTATATTATATAATTATTACATTATAAGTCATACAATTTTGAATATAAACATTTGTGTGCTTCTATGCCTTTAAACGAAAGAGATCTCTCATTCAAAGCCTTTTTAGCCCGCATATGCTCGTGCATTTGATTAATCACCTATTACTATTTAGTTTCTTGCTCAAAATATTTTGATTTTTTTTGTTAGTTTAACGTCACTTAATGCCACTAAGGCTAATCGGTCGATGCAACATTGGGAATCCTAAATTTTTCCTATCCAGGTATAATTAGGATAGGGATGTTAAACCAGTACCTGACGTACAGGCCCGGGACATCCATTTTACGTCCTATCTGAGGGACGACTTAGCCAAGGAGGTTTTACCCTCTTTAAAAGTCCTAGGGCCGCCGCGGGACGCGAACCCGCGACCTATATTATTGTAGGTTGCTATGCTTACATCTATACTACAGGTGACCACGATGGTTTTATGTTTTGTTCCCATTAGACAATGAGAACTTTAATTTTTGTTTAAAATCTTTGCTAAGATAATGTTTTCTTATGTCTCTTATCGACAAGAACATTTATTTAATTTTTTTTAAATAATAATTTAGAACGAACCTGTTAGATGTTATCTGTAACGAGTTAATAGATCCGCAACTAAGTGATATTGTTGATATAGTACCGCATTATCTATAGGAAGCATCGCAGAGGGGAATCGATTATAGTGTGATGGAATATGTATTAACAGTTGATCTCATCTGCATAAATTATTATATCTATTCCAGCTCAGGCCCCCGTTTGGGATTGGATTCGTCCGAGTTGTGTATCCCAGACTAGGATTATTTACCAATATCGTCATACATCAATATTGTATATAATAATCTTGTTTCAATATGAAGGATTAATTGCAAATCTATTGGTTTAAGTTTATATTAAATGTGAAAGCATTTCATCTTGGTTATTAAATTTTATATTAAATGGTTAAAAAAAAAAAAAATCTGGAACCGAAATACAGTCTAAATATTAGTATGTCGAGTCAAACAGAAATTAATAATGGACGATCTCTCATATGAATTATATTTTTAACGGTTTGCTTTATATTAATGTATATATATATATATATATTTTCTTATGTTTTATATTTTCGATCCAATATGAATTTTATTCAGGACTAAAATGAAGACAAATATATGAGCAAAATGTTTTGTATCATTGGTAGAAAATGAGATTAATTACAGCTAGTAAGAATAAGAAGTAACAAAATCCAGCTGATGGTATGTTTACACGACAAGGTTACTTATGTAAACTAATAATTATACAAAATATACTAAAAATAAATATGAAAATTTGAATAAGTAGCTGGTTAACATAATAAAATAAAAACTCAAGGTAAATATCTGTTGTTGTTATTTACCTATTTTAAAAAACCTCATGCCCACCCATAGATTCTCGTGTAGTTGTATCGTCCTAAAATTATGCTATATGACGTTTATTGGGTTGTCAAATATTCCATGAGACGATTCAGAGGTTCACAAGCACGATCTATTGTGGAAAGACTAAATGCATTGCGGGTGCGCGTCCCGCGGTGGCTTGTTTTTTTTAAAAGAGTAAAAACTCCTTGGCTATGCCTCCCTCTGAAATGACGTAAAATGGAGGTCCTGAGCCTATACGATGCCTGGTACTCGTTGAAGATCCTTACGCTAAGTTTGCCTATATAGATGAAATTAGGTAGTACTCATCCTCATCCCAATTATACCTCGATTGGCCAAATTTATGATCCCCTTTATCGTGTCTGATAGTCTGATTAGCCTTAGTAGCATAAATGGACGTCAAACAAACTAACTGCATTGCAAAATATTGCAATTCTTTTTTAAAGGTGATTTTAACTTTTAATATTTTATTTTAATCTAATCTTAATTTGTGGATGACCACCATTTTAAATTATTTTTAAATAATTTATTTTTTGAAGAGAAAAGATTTGGCTCCGCCGGGAGTCGAACCCGGGTCTCCCGCGTTACATGCGTGGATGCTAACCACTGCACCACAGAGCTCGGCTCAAGGCAGAGCAAATCCTTCCTCTTCACTGATACCTTCACACCTTTACAAGGATGTGGATGCCGTGACCTTCATCAGGCTGGGTAGGCTCCGCTGGGCGGGCCATGTTATAAGAATGGAGGACTCTGCCATACCCAAGAAGGTCCTAGGAGAGGTACTGCATGGGACGAGACGTCGCGGAAGACCGAAGCTGAGGTGGTTGGACGGAGTGTCGCACGGTGCCAGAGAGCTCCTTGGATCTCGAAACTGGAAATCGGCCGCACTTGACCGGAACGACTGGCGGAAACTGATTGAAGAGGCCTCGACTCGCTAGCGGGTTGTTGAGCAGAAGAAGAAGAAGAACGTTATGTGTTATGATTTTTCATGATTTATTCGAATTTTCCATAATTTACACCAGTCGTTTATGTGAATTATTAAAAATAAAATTTGCCCTTTTGTAGATCAAATATTCAAGATTTGTAAGAAGATATAGGACATATTTGTATATAAAACAGATATCATTTTATGATCACCGAGAAAATTACACCTTATTTCGGTTCTGAGTTATTTACTAGGTATGTGTAATAATTTAGTTGTGTTTATGCCGGTTTTATCTATATTTTATAGTAATTTTAATAAGCTCCGAGGTTGGAAAATAAAAGGCAAGAACACTATAAATAAGAGGTATAAAACTGCATTATTCATCCGTAGTAAAAAGGGGGAAAAAAAAAAAAAATAAAATTGTTATTCTCAGCGCAACTCCAACGGGGAGTTTACTCCTGGAATTATTAAAGAGGCTCGCGTTTATTTTTATTATTATGTTTTTTTCCTTTTTTTTTTTTTTTTTGTTGTTTCAGTAAAAGGTTTGAAAAGTTGTTGACTCTTTTGAAAGAGAATGCATATCCTTTTATTCCTTGAGTAAAAGGGAGTAACATGAATATTTCTGGAGCGGAAGGCATCTCGTATGTCTCTCACATCCTCGGGCCGTGCCTTTACAACGCGAATACCGACCTTAATAAGGAACCTTTACTCCACTTCGACTTTCTTAAAAGGGAATAATAAAACGAAATATTCGGATGAAAAAAAAAATATATAATGGAAAGGCAACGAAAAAAAAAATTAAATTTTGAAACATTATCCTTTTCAGTTAGATATTAAAATACTGGAGAGAACGACATTTTATTCCTTCATTAATTTTTACTTTCACTTACCTATATATGAAATATATAGTAAGTGGAAGTATTGCGATCGTGAAAAATTTCGACTTCCGGTTTTCAACGGAAATACACGTTTTGGCGTCCCCTGAGTCGAAATAACCAAGTCCCGCGAAATGGTCTGTGTGTGTGAACAGACTAGCTCTAAAACTATTAACCGTGCGAATCTGAAATTAGGTATTTAGTGTATGTATATGCCCGCGATGTGACAGCAAAAATTTCATCAAAATTGGTCAAAGGGTGGGGGAATACTTAATAAATGAAATATTTAAATACTTTATTTAATAAATTTTTATGTTTTTTCGATTTTCTCAAAAACGGCTCTAACGATTTTGATTAAACTCAGTATTTGATGTATTAATATGCCCGAGATATGACTGTAAAATTTTCATCAAAATTGATCAACCGGAGGGGGGACTTTCTTAATACATTTTGTATCATTTTCATGTGTTTTTTTTTTATTTACTCAAAAACAGCTTTAAAGATTTTTATCAAACTGGGTATTTGACGTATGTATATGCCCGCGATGTGACAGGCAACATTTCATCCAAATTTGTCAAACGGAGGAGGCACTTTATTTCATAACTTTTTTTCAATTTTTACCTTTTTTTCGATTTTCTCAAAAACGGTTCTAACGGTTTTGATTAAACTCAGTATTTGATGTATTAATATGCCCGAGATATGACTGTAAAATTTTCATCAAAATTGATCAACCGGAGGGGGGACTTTCTTAATAAATTTTGTATCATTTTCATGTGTTTTTTTTTTATTTACTCAAAAACAGCTTTAAAGATTTTGATCAAACTGGGTATTTGACGTATGTATATGCCAAAGATGTGACAGGCAACATTTCATCAAAATTTGTCAAACGGAGGAGGCACTTTATTTCATAACTTTTTTTCAATTTTTACCTTTTTTTCGATTATTTCAAAAACGGCTTTAATGATTTTGATCAAATTCGTCATGTTTAATGAAAATTAGGTGTTCAATAATATCACGTAAGTTTTATCAGTATTAAAATTATCTGAGGGGGCTTAAATGGGGAAGGGGCCTTTTTTGTTTTCCTATAAAGTACCTTTGTTTTAGTTTATATTGAGAAATTAACTGTTTCTCGTTACGCCTAAAAATAAGAAATGGCTTAATATGAAATATGAAAAAAATCAAGTAATCATATACAGGAGAATAAAAGAAAAATATTCCGTCAACTCATAGAACACCTTGAGCTCACGCATGCGCCGTACGCCTTTAATGACAAATCAATGCGTTATAATTAAAGATGTCTGTTCATTTAATGAAAATTATTTGTTTCATCGGAACTAAATGAAATATTCAACAAGTACATAGAGAATTGTAAAATCAGACGACTTGGAGTATTATTCTTGCATTGCCGAATTATCACAAGTAAAAATTTTTATTTAATAATAAAAGAAATTAGTGTTTTTTTTTTTGAGCAAATAAAAACAAAAATAAGAAATGAATTTGGAAAAATGTATAACTTTGAGGAGTGGCAATTAACAAAAGACATTAATTTCTAATCTAAGTAAGTTGGTAAGTGAAAGTTGTGTGTTGCCCGCACGCACCAGATTTTTAACAAAGGAGGCGTTTGGTTTCAAAACCGACTACATCCATTTTCAACAATTTTTCAGGACTGATCAAAAAAGGATCAATTGGAACTGCTTTTGATATGAAATGGATTCTTTTAGTATTGATTTTAGAAGGATCTAGACTTTTTGAAACGAACGCGTCTAATACATTTTTTGAACATTAAAAACTTGAACCAAAAATATTATTTGGAAATATGGATGTAACCGGTTTTGAAACCAAACGCCTCAAATAATCTAATCTAATCATCTTATTCAAGTTCGTATATTAATTGAATATGATGAAATAAATAAAAAATAGGTCCTATATTCAATTAAATAACAAAAGTTTATTTAGGCAACTTTTCGGCTCTTAGAGCCATTTTTTCAAGCAAGACATAATATTTGATTGTACATAGAGTGATTGGAAATGAAACTATTGTTACGGTGTAAAATGAAATAAAAACTTGTTTTTGGAGGCATTTTAATAACATCTAAAAAACAGTTTGTCATATCAGTGTGAGTTCTTAGAAGACACGAGAAACTGAACTTTAGGCGTTATTAGAATGACGTCATGGGGTCACCTGTGGTGTAGTGGTTAGCGTAGCAACCTACAATACTAAAGGTAACAGGTTCGTGCCCAGCGGTGGCCCTAGGATTTTTTAAAGGGAGTAAAAATCCTTAGCCATGTCGTCCCTCTGAGAGGACGTAAAATGGAGGTCCCGAGCCTATGCGATGTCAGATACTCCTTAAAGATCCTTATCATAATTATACCTGGATGGGATAAATTCATGACTTCTACTGTTGCATCGTCTTATAAACCTTAGTAGCATAAAGGGATGTTAAAGATACAATCAAAATGACGCCTCCAGCAACCTGTTTTTTTTATTTTATTCTACACCGTAACAATATTTTTATTATTAATGAACTGAATATGATGTTATGATCAATCATATCATATTATTATATGATGCTATGAGCAATCAAATATGATGCATGGTTTAAAAATGGCTCTAAGACCCAAAAAAACTCGTGTTGACTAAATAAACTGGTGTTGTTTTGGTGAATATTTGCCTGATTTTTATTTATTTCATCAAATATTATATTTTTTCAGATTAAATTATGTTAAAACATTAAAAAAATCAAAATAAATATAAGAATAGTCCGGGGTGGCTGTCAATAAACTACAAAACAATATTAAACTATTTTATTGTAGCCAACGTTTCCACCCAACGATGCAGGTCTTCAGGGCTAAATGAACAAGCCACTTCCAAAAAAGAATTATAAATACATACAGAAAATATGATTTTAACGTGAAACAAAACAAAAGATACGATTTTAAATAGTTTTAGACTTTTTGTTGGGACAAACTGTTCTAGTACATTTTTGTGACAACGATGTTCGTGTACCATCTACGCTGGCCTAGAACCTTCCAGGCAGTTCTTCTTCATACTAAATATAAGGAGCCATGGACTGGAGAGTTAGTCTTGTTCTGAAGCTCAAGTCATATGGTTATATTTTTGTGTTACAAAGTGATAATTTTGTAACCTTTTTAATTATTTGTGTTTTCATTGTTTGTGTGGCGTTGTAAATTATTATTTTCATTAAATTAGAATTTTTTTTTTTTTTTTTTTTTTTTTTAACTTCATTTGTATATCCGCACCTGTCAACAAGATATCAACAATCAGCAGATTCGATGGCCGTAAACAATTGCAAATGATGACATATCAGGCATGGGGAAGGATGGCACCCAACAGTACCTCTTGTCTGGCTTGATTCAGTTATTCAGGTCGGTTAAAGAAGGAGATCTCTCATCCAACGCCTTTTTAATCTCCTCCTCACATTCAAGGGCATTTCATCTGTGGCCATATCTCTGATCAGTAGGTTTATATGTCCGTGTAGGTTAGTGTGGAAGCGTTTGTAGAGAGTCTTGATTTGTTGGTCGACTGTTGGCATGTGGAAGTCAGTATGTAAGGTTTGATTAGTCACGTACCAAGGTGCTTTTGAAATGAGTCGTAATAATTTTGACTGAAAGGTCTGTAGTTTCTGTAAATGTATTTTTTTAGCGATTCCGTAAATCTGTGAACAGTATATCCATATAGGTTTAAGTAAGTACGTGTAAGTATTAAGTTTTTGTCTCAGTCTTAATTTTGAGGATTTAGAAAAAAGTGGGTAAAGTAGCTTTAGTCGTTTGTTCAGAGTTTCCCTTTTCATTTTAACGTGCGAGCCCCATGTCATCCTTCTATCGAGGGTTAGTCCGAGGTACTGTACTGTGTCTGTATGGGGAATTTGGACATTTTCGATATAAATTGGTAGGCAGGTATTTTTCCGGAGAGTAAAAGTTATATGTTGTGATTTGTCGTGATTAAGTCTAATTTTCCACAATTTGCACCAATCGTTTAATTTCTGTAAGTGGTTTTGTAAGGTTAGCATGTGACGGGTCTTGATGTTTCGTTAGTATTGCTGTATCGTCTGCGTATGTAGCGGTCAATGTCTCATTACTTTCTGTTATGTCATGGGTGTATACAATGTAGAGTAGGGGGGCAAGTATTGAACCTTGTGTTACCCCCGCTAGGACTAGACGAATTGAAGAAATTTCTGATCCCTGCCGAACGGAGAAAAATCTGTTGATCTGTTGAGAATTGTTTTACCCACATAAATTTTAGCTCTAGTGCGATCCATCCTCCTAAGCTACCGCGTGTTCTACAATTATTCCTTTTGCGTTACCTGTTTTAAACGGAAACCTGTCAAACCGAAAAAATATTGCAGGTCTCACTCCATTCCGTTTTAGACAGATTTTACGGTTCATTTTTGGAAAGATTAAAATTTAAGAAAAATGATTCATGATTTGAGGAGGAGGCTAAAAAGGGGCTGGATGAGAGATCTCACTTGAACCACAATGATAATTAAAAAGCTCTCGGTAGGGGGCTGCTGGCTACATGCGTTTCTTCTTCATA
This sequence comes from Aelia acuminata, assembly GCA_911387785.2. Taxonomy (NCBI): domain Eukaryota; kingdom Metazoa; phylum Arthropoda; class Insecta; order Hemiptera; family Pentatomidae; genus Aelia; species Aelia acuminata. The sequence goes on along the minus strand of OU426983.1, from coordinate 121,382,304 downwards.
CCATTATTTTCTCTACCGCCATCTTATTTGCCGATTGTCAGCAATCTCGCTGACAGGTGCGAATCGATATTTTAAGGAGGAAATAAAAAAGGTGCGAATCGATAACAAATCTCCAAGTTTAATCTACATTTTTAGGACTCCAGCATTGTATCGTGAGAATATTATGTAACGCAATGATAAATTGAAAGATTTGACGATAAAAGGTTTTCTTCCTTCCATTCTGCGAGGGTCACATGTGTCTGAGCTGAATTAGATCGGTCCTATTCCAGTCCTTTCTCCAGATAATATTTCCTAAGCTCCTCCAGTTCCAGGCTATTTCCAGCCTTTTGTCTTTCATCTTCTCCAATGAGGATCGTCTATATTCGGCAATCATCGGACTGATTCAGAACCAATTCGCAATACCATACTAGTTGATCCCTACCGAATATCTATCACATCATTCAGTCTACATCTTCAATGATATTCTACTATCATTCTCCATCATTCCTCACTATGAAAGTAGTATGTTAGTCATATAAATTAACCAAGTTAATTTCGGATCATATATTTTGGTTAAAAAAAAAGAAAAAACTGGAAATGATTAACAATGCTATTTCTACTACTGCAATTCTAATTTTTTTTCTTGTCATGATAACATGAATATTCTTAATATAAATTTTAGATATTCTTTATAACAAAAGAAAAGGTTGTCCTTGGGCGGGATATGAACCCGGATATCCTTAGCTCAAGCGGAAAGAGCGCCTTACTAGTGATAAGGATATCCGGGTTATATCCTTATCACTAGTAAGGACTGACGTCTGGGTATTGAAGGCATTAAAAGAATGGTAAGAGTTTCTGTGACCCCCAAAAAATCACCTATTAATAAAATAGGCTAAATGGGGCACTTTTTTTTTTTTTTTTTTTTCGGTCCTCCCCTTCCCCGCCTTGTAGGCTATACGGGGTTTCCTGGGCCAGGGGAGTGGGTGGGGGATTAATGTCGAGTATTATTAAATTTCTCCTTTCTCCGGG